>JAODLC010000045.1:2892248-2904455 GCA_026781145.1 Hippopotamyrus pictus | reverse complement strand
CCCCCATTCTCCTGCCGATGGAAGTCCAGCCCCTGAGGACCGGTACGAAGCTGAGTGCCTTTCTGAAGACCCGCAAAGCTTTTATGCCTCGCGTGTGTGACACGATCTGTTAGCAGAGTCACACATCCACACACACCAGCAATTATAAATGAGTAGTTTTCTGGAAAGCACTGTGGGGGTGACACTGGCACGGAAAACTCTGGAAAACCACTGGGCCACGTGAAGAAATAAAAGGAAAGGGGGCTGATTGATTAATACTAGCACAGCCCTGTGCGGTGCTCTGGGAGGAGCTCTGTGTTTTGCTCTGGGCGGAGCTCTGTGTTTCGCTCGGGGCGGAGCTCTGTGTTTCGCTCTGGGCGGAGCTCTGTGTTTCGCTCGGGGCGGAGCTCTGTACTCACAGATGACAGACAAGTCATCTAGCATTTTAAAGCAAATCTATTTGCTGCTCTATTTGGCTGTGTGCCCCCCACCACCACCAAGACCACCACCAACCTGCATCATCCTCAACCACTCTACTGACACCTAGTGGCTGTGTGTTCTTATTACACAGTTTTACAACATGAAAAAGGCCCCACAAAGATGACAGGTTAAGGACCCTGCTCATGGGCCCAACGGTGGTGTGATTATACTCCTGGCTATGGGATTTGAACTCACAACCTTCCGGACACCGGTTCAGTGCCCTGACCCACAGAGCTGCATCCCCCACCCCTACCACATCTTAGCCACGGCATGCAGTATTCTGCTTTAAATGACACGTCTGCAGGATTGATCTGCTGGCATTTTTTTCCAGAAGCTGTTTGGACTTCACCTCTACAGCCCAGAACTTTCTCAGTGTAACATTCATGCTCTTTGTGTGTTGTTTGCTTATCAGAAGTAACTGGGATGTTCTTATGAACCCAGCAATGTTACTGACTGATAACAGCAGTTGGTCTACCTAACCAGAACCTTCCAGCTGGGGAGTTTACGCCACAAACTCACTGCACTGGACCCTGAACTGGTTAAGTAGCGGAAAGGTGGAAGGATGGATGAATCAAGGTGTTGCTCGGTGCTCTGTCTACGGAATCATACCTCTCACTGTCCAGGCTGGGAGCCAGTAGTGAGGTAAGCTGCCACTCAAACATGAGGTCTGGGGCCACCTGGGGGCCGCAAACAGTCACTACTCAAAATACTAAATAAACGCGTTCCTTATTCAAGACATACGATGGCAGCACATTCTGCTAACCAGTCAGCTAGATATTATCTTAGGAGCTAACTATTTAGTGTCTGAAATAGATGAAGTACCAGAAAGAAGAAACTGCCCCTGAATGAGGTCAACAGATGCACATGTTCTCGAGTCTGCTCACCGTAACCGGAACTTCAGCTCCGCAGTTTCATAGGTCAGCGAATGGCGACAATGAGGGATACGGACCCGGAGGGTGGGGCATTCCGGGATGACATTCATGGGGCGTCGCGTTGGGGAAGCTGGATGAAACGCGGCAGGAGGAGGGCAGGACGCCGCTTTAAGTAAGGTGTCCGGAATCAGAAGAGTATTATAATTAAGGGTGTGTTTATCCTGATAACGACCTGATAATGATAACGGTCATACGGCATTATGCGTCATGAAATGTTAACCGCTAATATAATATTCCGAGAAAAGTATCGGCTTACGAAACAAAAGGCTCAAAACCTTAAGAAGCCGGTCTGAACAGGATAATTTTTCAGTATGCGTGCGCTTCACGCCACCGTCGGGAACCTTATGTATTACGTCACAGCGTGTTACATAATTGATATGCTCCGCTAATATTCGATATGCGGTAGCAGGAAGCCCTTTGTATGTTTCGCAGGCGAGAAGTAGCGCTGTGGTCAGTGTTAACCTGGCAAACTCTTGGTTCTGCCAGCGGACTATATTACTTTAAGGCTGGGGTCTCCAGTTCCGGTCCTGGAGAGTTACTGTCCAGCCAGTTTCCTATCCTGGCTGGCTTCTGATGAGCCACACCAGTACTCAGGTGAATACCAGGAAAAGGCGTGACTCATCAGAAGTCAGATAGGATAGAAAACCTACTGGACAGTAGCTCACCAAGGAGTTGGAGACCCCAACTTCAAGGTGTTACCGTGTCTTGTCACATGTCTTGTCAATGCAGGGCAACAACTGCTCGCTGCTCCCCGCTGGTGTAACCCACTTACCGGAGCGACAGCATTAGCTAAAAGCCTGATCTGAATGTTAGCAAGGTCATGGCGATTACCAAGCCTGTGGTTAGCTTTTTGAAAGAACACAGGCGAGACAGACACAGGTGAGAGAAGGAACGAATGCTCATCGAGGAAACTCCCAGGGAAGAAATGAAGCAGGGAGGGGAAAGGGGGATGTGTGAAGTGAGCAAAGAATGGGCGGTGAAGAAGAGGGATGTGATCTGTGTAAGAGGACAGAGGAGAGAGATGTGAGCTCCCTGCCATCATGAGGGCCTCAGCGGCCACACGGGGGAATCAGAACCTCGGGGAGAATCAGGGTCTTTCATCAGCTCGCCGGCTCTCTATCTACGGCTGGCTGTGGTCAAGGCACCACTCTCCAGTTCTCATTATGCCTGGATGGGTCGACTGGCCGGGGACAGCTGGAAATTGAGCCCCCCCCCCCCCCGAAGCCAGGTTTTCCTTGCCGTGGATCTCATATAGACTGTCAAGAGATCAGGACATTTTTATTTGTTAAAAGCCTAGACAAAGCCTATTGCTCTCTGCCTTCTCCTGCCTTCTCGGCTATCACAGGGCGGAGGTGTCCTTATTAAATTCTCAGGCAATAACAACAAAAACGTATATAATGCCTTTGCAGTAGATTCATGCCCTGTGAGCGTTTCTCAGACGCCGCCAGATTACGAGTGATAGACGCGTGTTGGTCAAGTGATGATGCTTTCAAAAGGGATGATTTTCAAAGTGACACACTCAAATTTGATGCTGAAAGCCAGAATTAATGATTATTCTGCATATAACGGGCACACAGTAATTAGTTATTCCACTTAGGTATAGGATCTGGCCATATAAAGCCCGAAAAGATGTATCGTTTTACATGTTAAATTTAGATGTTTTCACCACAAAACCTTTCATTCCTAATTTAGAAACTGAACGTTCCAGGAACTGAACTGTCTCAAGGAACAAAACCTCAAATGAGTAGCTTTGAGTGTATCACTGTAATTATCATTTATTATTAATCATTATGCTATCAGTAGACAGAGCCATTAGCGGTCATACAACCATGAAGAGCTACATAAGCATATTAAACAATGAATTAACAATGTTGCCTATGCATCAGAAGAGGACCTGTGAGACACCAGGAGGCACGAAGAGCCCCAGACCTTAAATGGCTGCCGACATCCATCCTCCTGACTCTCTGCTGCAGTGTTTCTGAGGCCTGGTTCTAGTCCGTCCTGGCAGGAAATGGTGGATCCCAACCATTGTGGGACAAGCTATAGGCTTGGCTCTAGAGATGCCAACCATTAGGGATTCATATGGCAAGCAGGAGTGGAAAGTCGGTCAGCTGGTAGCTGTGAAAGGGCTGAGGAACGTGGTGAGAAGCTGATCTGAATGGGCACCACACCCTTCAACGACTGTTGGAGTTCTGAGCGTACTATTGGTATAATGAATATACGGAATGTATAGGACTTTCATAGGAACAGTGTAGCCAACCCCATTGGGTGCCATCTACAGAGGGGGCGCCGACGTAGTGTCACTTTGCCCCAGCAGGGGGCGCGGCGGTGAAGCAGGCCTCGGGCAGCATGTGGCTTTTGGCCAGGATTGCATAGGAACACAGAATAATCAGAAGCTCTGACTTCAGGTAGAGCTGGGGGAAAAGGCTTTGGTACTTAGCCCAGACTGCCTCAGTGAGTATGTGGCCTAGTATCTAATAGTTTTAGTGCTATTGACAGAAAACTAAGTTATAAGACAAAGTGAGATCCCAGTGATGTCCCCCTGGTCTCCGGTATCATAATTAGTGTATCAGGCCTGGATCTGTAGCCCGGGGCAGGCCGACGGCCAGACCGTTTTGTGTGTAGATATGCCTGCTAGTCTCTTCCTGAGGAAGCCTGCCGTTTTCTGTGAGGCAATGATTCGACCCTGCAAAATGCTTACATAAAACACACATTCGCCACTGCTGTCCCACCATGTTAAACATGTTTTTACTTATGTACTTAGTTGCCATCTACAATGTATCATTAGTTTCCATTATAACCAACTCAAAAGAATCTTAAACGAACAGAAGCTGAAAAAATTCCAAGGATTATTTAGACTTACACTGAGTCTGGGAAATTGGTGTAATCCTCTTTCCGAAAGAAAGGAAAAAAAAAAACAGACAAAGGAAGATAAAAAGTTTATGCAAGGTTTGCATAAACAAGGCATGCTGTTCCTAACAGCAGCAGCTCTGCAGAGGAGGATGGGCGCGTGTTATGGCTACACGTTATGTTGGTGTAACCTTGGCAGGCTGGCTGTCTGGGGGTTGTTTGTTTACTGTGATGTGCGATTGTGCAATATGAGTGTGTGTGTGTATTAGACACTCAGATGGTTAGAGGCTGACAGATGGAGGAACACTCATCTAACCAATCAGGACATGAGGGGGGCATGGATGGGATTGGAGTGGATTAATAACTCAAAGAGATAAAGCGTGAGATTACGGGTCAGCAGATGCATGCTGTTGTGGTTGTTCTCCTGCCAGGCGTGTAACGCATCATCTCCATGGTTTTATGAAAATTTTCGTATCTTAATCATTCAGAGGAGACAGTTATCCAGCATGATTCACAAAGCTGGGGGTCTTTAATACATCACACTGTGATACAGGCATGGAGTGGATGCAATTTCCTCTAATGCATCAGGAGCAACAGTTGCCCCTTTCAAGAATCCGGCTAGTTGTTTTAGTCACATGTCTGGTTTCTCCTACTGCCCACACAGTAGGATGTGTGTGTGTGTGTGTGTGTGTGTGTGTGTGTGTGCGGGTAGGGGGGGCGGTAACCCACAGCTTCACACATACAATAGACCCACACACAGTACAAAGAAAAAGGTCCTATGAACGTGGACTGGAGAGGCCCTGAACTGGAGTGGAGCCACGAAACCCCATCTGACACTGAGCTGGTAACTGGACACCCTGGGCTGGGCCCGACGACTCCTGCCCATAGGTGAGGGCTCACGTTTCCCAGCGTGCCAGGGGCCGGCGGGGGGATCTGCCATCTGCAAGGGCTGGAGAGGCCCAGCAACAGAGAGCGCAACCTGGGGGGAGAGGGAAAACAAGAGTCTGCATCTCTGACAGCCACATTAACTGGGCGCAAAGGGAAGAACAAAGGGAAGGAGCAAACCCCCCCCCCCACTCCACACTCATTGCTGTCATAGATTCCCTAAGTACAGGATCACTCTGCTCTGGAAGGCTTAGAGACATCTAGGGGGCTAATCCAAGATGCACTTGATTAAGAGTGCTAAACAAACACACAGCCGATTTTGCTAGGTAGGTAAGACGTGGAAAAGTTAGGGGAGGGGACAGAGAGAGAGAGAGAGAGAGAGAGAGAGAGAGAGAGAGACAGACAGACAGAGAGAGAGAACACAAGATAGAGGGAGGGAGAGCGAAAGAGGTGAGAAAGCAGAGCTACATCCATCTTTCTTTATCATCACACCAGGGTTTCTCATTAGCAAACCGGGGGCTCAGTAATCCAGCAGGTGGTAGCAAGAGAGAGCAGAAGAATCGAGCTTATGCTAGAGAGGGAGGCCGGACATCCAGAACTAGAGAGCTGATGTAGGGGCAGAGAGAGCGAGAGAGAGGGAGGGAGGGAGGCAAGCAGAGCAGGAGAGAAACGGCAGGATCTGCGTGACGTCAGCGGCGCCAGGGATTGAGGTGTTGAGTCCTGCTGATTTATCCGAGCTGATAAGGAAAGAGAAAAAAGCAGGAGCCCGTGGAGACTCCCCAAGAGAATCGGGAGACGGACAAAAGGAGGGAGCTGAAGAAAGAGAGAAGCTAGAACTCAAGAACATTTAAAACAATCCAAACTTAAGGACAAGGGCAACCAAGTGCAACACATGTAAGTATAAACCCTTCAGAGGACTTATAGGACAATAAAGGAGGGGGTGCTATTATTATTATTATCCTTATTATTATCATTATTATTATTATTCGCTAATATTTTCAGCCATTTCTTTCTACTCCTGGTGCTAACCCCTCGCCTCCCATCCCTAATCTCCCCAAACCTCCTGTAATCCAGCAGCCTACGAAGTTAGACCAAGATGCCCATGAACGGGATAAACAAGGCGCTGAAACTGCAGTTCGGGCTCATCAACCACGAGAACCGCTACCTGACGGCGGAGGCCTTCGGATTTAAGGCGAATGCGTCCGCGACCAGCATGAAGAAGAAGCAGATCTGGGTGCTGGAACAGGATGAGAACGACAGCCAGGTGATATACCTGCGGAGCCACCTGGGCCGATATCTGGCCTCCGACAGGGACGGGAAGGTGAGCTGCGGGGCGGAGAAGCCGGAGACGGATTGCCGCTTCCTGATCGTGGCACAGTCAGATGGCCGCTGGGCACTGCAGTCTGAGCCCTACCAGCGATACTTCGGAGGCTCGGAGGATTACTTGTCTTGCTTTTCCCAATCCATTGGTGAACCGGAGCTATGGGCCGTACACCTGGCGCTACATCCACAGGCTAACCTGTTAAGCATTAGCCGCAAGCGCTATGCCCACCTGGCCGTGTCTGACGATGAGATCTCTGTCGACAGCAACATCCCTTGGGGCGTGGATTCCTTGCTCACCCTTGTGTACCTGGAAGGCAAGTACTGCCTGAAGACCTGTGACAACCGCTTCCTTAATCACGATGGCAAGCTGGTGATGCAGAGTTGCCAGGGCACAAGCTATACCCTGGAGCTCAAGTCTGGAAAGCTGGCCTTCAAGGACTGTGAGGGGAAGTACCTCTCCCCTGTGGGCCCAACTGGAACCCTGCGTTCTGGACGCTGCTCTAAGCCCGGCAAAGACGAACTGTTTGACTTGGAGGAGAGCCGTCCACAAGTGGTCTTCCAGGCAGCTAACAACAGATTTGTCTCAATCCGACAAGGTAAATAGTTCATCTCAGATCTTGTAGTTGCTGGATCAAAGTACTTCTCTGTAAGGTCTTTGTAAAGACATTTCAACTAAAAACCATGTATCTGTAGATTTTTTAATTAGTATTTTTATAAATAGCAATTTAGGTTCTTGGCCAGATGTAAGCATACAAATATTATTTGAATAATAGCAGGTAATTTGGATTTTTTTTGTACTGAACCGCAAGCTGAGAATCTGTGCACATGACTTCATGTCGCAATTAGGGACCAAGGTCGACTGTATGGTCGAAGGACTGATCACACGTGAAATGCAAGATGTGTCTTGTGGCCCTTGTTGTTTCGCCCAGTCTTTCTGCGATGACTTTACGTTCATGTATGCATTCCACTAAATGCTTAACCTGTCCTCATACCATAAGAGGCCTCACTTGCTTCTGCGGCGGCATGATATAACCACTGAATGTTTTTGACTTGTTCCACCACATCTCCAATCCAGTGGTGTCAGTTTGCGGGTGATCTACCACGTCGAGGCATTGTCATCCTTCTGTCAAAGTCCATTTATTCATTTGCGCTTCTCTGTAAGATTTCGTCTTGCGCAGTATACACAGTGCGAGGACAGCGCTAAGCTGTGCATTACCCCGTATGAAGCTATTTGCAAAGAATACTCAATGATCCCCAAACTGCAGGCCACGACTCACTTTACGTTCACTGCAGCTGCTTCACTGCATTTGTCTGAAAGATGAGAAACAAGCAGTCGCCTTATCTCTGCGGCAAACAGCGAAAAGACATGAATAGAAAGTAGGTGGTGGGGAGGTTAAATCACCCAATTACATATCTAGCCAAAAAAAATGAAAGAGGGCCGTTTTTGTCACTAGATCACAATATAAACATTTTTAGTAATTGTGATATGAAATGGCTGCTGGTCAAAATAATCAGCAGCGGCTATAGAGACTCTGAATGGACAAACATTCAGGCCCATTCCGGCTGACCTGAAATGCACAGTGAGTCTGATCCAGCAGCTTGCTGTAACGTTCCTCTCCACACTGTCCATTGTAAATTTCCTAAACCGTGGCCGGCATTCAAAGCACACCGCTCATTTCCAGCAGTCCACCCCCCCTGGGCTTTCTAACAGAGACTCCTGTCACCAGGACTATGTACTGCAAACCTCGAGGGGTAAGCCAAGCCCATCTAATTGTTCGTGTTGCATATTCGGAGCATTTCCGACGACCAAATTCAGGTGCAATTGGAGAGACCCCTTTTTTTCAATTGCTATCTCGAATCTGATACCAAACCTTCTCCTCTCACTCAGCAGAACCCATATCTAGATCCTGGATCCGCATGGAGAGATGAGGCCAAAGCTAACCTAGCTCATCTTAAGAAAAAAAAGTGTCAAAGTCAGGTGCAATGAATAATTAATTTGAGACGACATTTCATTGATGGTGGAGTCTGCTTTCAGAAACACAAGCCCTGGTCCGTCTTTATGAGGGGACAACAGGCACCACAATGGCACCTAAATCAGAGAGTCCTCTGGGACACGTGGCTTGACAGGGAAAGCGGCCTCGCTGAATAATAATAATGTAGTGTGTGAAAGTGCCGCAGAAGGCAATGAAGGAAGGAGGTGGCAAAGAGGAGTAAGAGGAGGTAGCAAAGAGGAGTGAAAGGAGGTAGTGAAGAGAAGCAGAAAGAGGTAGCAAAGAGGAGTAAAAGGAGGTAGCAAAGAGGAGTGAAAGGAGGTAGGGAAGAGGAGCAGAAGGAGGTAGCAAAGAGGAGTAGAAGAAGGTAGCGAGGAGTGGAATAGGTAGCAAAGAGGAGTAAAAGGAGACAGTGAATAGGAATGGAAGAAGGTAGCAAGGAGGAGTGGAAAGTGGTAGCATAGAGAAGTGGAAAGAGGTAGCAAAGAGGAGTAAAAGGAGACAGTGAAGAGGAATGGAAGGAGGTAACGAAGACAAGTGGAAGCAGAAAAGAGGAGTAGAAGAAGGTAGCGAGGAGGAGTGGAAAGTGGTAGCATAGAGGATTGGAAAGAGGTAGCAAAGAGGAGTAAAAGGAGACAGTGAAGAGGAATGGAAGGAGGTAACGAAGACAAGTGGAAGCAGAAAAGAGGAGTAGAAGAAGGTAGCGAGGAGGAGTGGAAAGTGGTAGCATAGAGGATTGGAAAGAGGTAGCAAAGAGGAGTAAAAGGAGACAGTGAAGAGGAATGGAAGGAGGTAACGAAGACAAGTGGAGGGCAGCTGACACCTTGGGGTCTAAAAACGATACATCATGAGTGCAGGACAGGTGCAGAGCTGCCCTACTGCCATTAGCATCACAGAACTATAAATCAACAGGCTTCTGACGCTGGAACATGGAAAGAGCAGCGGTGGGCCAACATCTAAGTGGGACGGCGGCAAAACTTCTTGCCATGTGGAACAAAATGAAAGGATGAAAAGAATGAAAAGATTCCTGAAGTAATGGTGACTGGTTGTGTTAAGGAGCAGTGCGGTGTCTGGGGTTGAGGATGACGGGGGTGAAGTAGTGGCAGGATTCAATCAAACTACAAATAACTCGAGTTTATATAGAAAGATCCATAAGTTACGGTTACGCCTTCATTCAAAATGGCCGCTACTGCAGTTAAGATCCGTGTCTGGAGGACAGATCCAGAGCTACAACCTGACCCAGTGGTTGTCACAAGCTCCATTTCTTGACCACCATACCACCCGCTGTCATCATTTAAAAAAGTTAAGCAATACTTACATTTCTCAAGACACAATTAAATTTGAACCACATGGCCGTTTGCTTTTAATAGCTTCCCAGGGAAACACAGGTGAGCCATCTTGGCGGTGGGACGTGAAATGCCAGCCTCTCCGGAACCAGTAGATGCAGAGCTTCGGAATGTTCTGGGCCTGCCTGCACGCTGCGGCTGAGTCCACATCTGTCTATGACCACCTCAGCCTTCGTAACACAGGGACATTTGTTAGAGTCAGGGTTCAGGGCATATCTGACTGCAGATATCCACGTGGCTGATTATGTCTGCCATTCCACTGCCATCTGTTTTCGCTCTAGAGTGCAATGACACCGTGTGTTACGGCAATCAAACGCAGACCATGGGGTTTTCAGCCGCACGTTTATGGAGCCCCGTGTTGGATGGATGGAGTAGCCAATGTCTTTGAGGAGGTGACCAGCCTTTTTCTCCATGGCCAAACTCCAGCTGCTGAAAGCAATTTGGTAGAAGCTCTGACACTAATGAGCTTAGTGGTTCCTCACCAGCGAGCGTCTGGGGATGATGAAGGACAGCGGCGATGGCTTCCGAGAGGGCACGCTAACATTCCCTAATCATTCACGACCAACGGAAAAAAATTCCGGCCTCATTAAATCGAAGTTCTTTAAGCCCAGCTGCCACGGCAAATATTAATGGGCTTACAGAAAATGCAACCTGAAAGAAGCGAGCAGGAGGCCAGAATTCTTCAACCATCATAGCCGCAGTGGGATGGACATGATGGATGGCTGGATTCAGGTGACAGGGTTTACAGGGCACCTATCTAGTGCTGAGTGAGAACTGACCACCAACACAAAAGACGAAGTACCAGGGGCCCTTGAAAGACACTTTATCCCACCCATTGTTGGCTCTCGGTTTTTCCTTGAGCGTTCTGTGGATTGGGGACCAATCATGGAACTCAATGGGACAAGCTGATTGTGTGCCAGCAGTGTGGAGGAGTGTTGAAGGCTGAAGAAAAAGGAATCAAAAAAGGAGGGAGGAGAGAGAAGGGGAGGGCGGGGGGGGGGGGGTGAGAGAGGGACATGGTGTCAGCTTACCATCAATTATTTATCCTCAGCTCCGAGCACCTTGCCGATAAATTACCAACGCCGTCTCCTGTTCTTCAGCTGGCACTCTTCGAAGTGGCCAGCGCCAGGAACTGGAAACGCAGCTCAAATTCTGGATTTGATTTTGGGACTCATCAGCAGACATGTCCTCAGGTCCACTGAAATCCATTACATCCCAACTTGGTATAGACCACAGAAAGCTATAGCACTCCTGTTTTTTTGTTAATCATCAATGCTGGGCCTAATGAAACTTGCATTCACATGTCCCAGGTGTCAGTAGAGCAGTGGCCGTCCAGTAGGGCACCGGTATCCACTAGTTCACCGAACAGTAAACCGAGAAAACAGACTCTGTGGTTGCCGGAGGTCATCCGCGGGCTTATAGGAAGGTGTGTCCCATAATCGGTGTGGTTAAGTGGTGTGAAGCAGTAACCGAAGGAGAAGTGTGGCGTAGCAGTCAGTGCAGGGGCTGTGAGCAGTGCAGACATCTGCACCGGTCATTAGCACAGTATGAGAAACAGGCATGTAAACAGCACAAGGGCCGGGGACAGGGAAAGCGGTCAGGTTAGCAGGTAACCCCCCCTGCTCTGCTGATACAAGAAGCCACCTTTGGTGAAACCGTTTTGTGTTCCATATCTTCAGCAGCAAAAATAAAACAAAAAGACTTCTTAATTTCTCGTGGCCTGTATGGACATCACAGTGGGCTGGAGGGATCGGTGCTGGGTTATGATTCCGTACCGTTACTGTTATACCTTACACACCTTCCTTAACACCACTCCTACAACTACTTATCATGGAAACAAGCAGCCATTTTGCACAGGAATATATATACCAAACATCAGACTATATACCAGGGGAATATTTAGCTAATTATTTTGTAAGAGGATCGATAGATGTCCTTGGTTTTCTCATAGGGTCCAAATAGATAATGCTTACGCTTCACTGATAAGTTCTGTGATATCCATAATGGCCGCAACAATTTAAGACCTTATTTTGCTGTCTTTTCCTCATGTCAGATCTCTTGACAGTATTGTTTTCTTTGTTGAAGTGCCCTTCAATGTACTGTACTTGCCGCAGAGGAAAAAGTGACCCCTACTGGCCCACCCACCCTATATTCTGGCCTGTTACTAGCAGCTTGATGGCTGGCAGAGGTCATCCATCCAAGCGCAAACCAATCCCACCTTTACATAGCGTCAGGGGTGATGCACCTGCTGCCAATGAATTATTCACTCACATATTTAGAAATAACATGGCTCCGTGTAAAGCAATCAACATAAAATCATAATAAACATTCAGTGTCCACCTTCGAGAAGGGACACGGGCATTGAGGCCAGGAGTAGGTCAGTTTGGGGGGGGGGGGGGGGGGGGGGGGGGGGGGGGGGGC
>JAODLC010000045.1:2860409-2889131 GCA_026781145.1 Hippopotamyrus pictus | reverse complement strand
AAAAGGTGTGTATAATGTATATGTAAGTGAGGTGGAGTGAGGCCTTCACATCCAAAGCCACTGGCTATGGTAGATATCTCTTCCCATTTCTGGGCCATAAATGACCCACGTTAATGGTTTCCCAATGTGCTCAGCTCGCCCTTTTCCTGCTTTTGACATTTGTATGGAGCCCCTACCTTAATGAGCACTAACTGCCCCCCTTCTGCTTGAAACCTCTCACGTCCATGACCTCAGGGCCGCCGACACCATGTTCCAGATTGAGTGGCGGGGCCGTAGGGTGGCCCTCCGCGCCGGCAACGGCAAGTACGTCTGCACGAAGAAGAACGGGCAGCTGGCCTCCGTCAGCGAGGCCGTGGGTGAGTACTGGGGACCCACCCGCAGCCCTCCAGTGCCCGCTCACCTTACGCTGGGCCTCCTACGTAGCCCGGTTAGGTACCACATCGTACCATGATCATGCTCAGCAAACCTTTTTACTGCTCAAAATCTTCAGACGAAAGACTACTGAATAATTTCGCCTAGCGAATTCTTGGTGGTATATAGCAAAACAGGAATCAGACAGATCTGACTTTCCTCGACTCAAGCATGCAGACTTGGTTTATGCTGAAGCAGGAAGGCACACAATCGCCCCTAGTGGCCATATGCCCAGGGTTCAGTCTGGTGTTTTGTGGTGCTGTGGTCTTTAAGAACCATAATCCAGCATGGTAGTCTATCCTCTGAGTTAAAGTGGGTAAATCAAGGCAGTGATTAGTTTAATAAGGTGGTTCAGTGCTGAGCTAGAGTGAAAAAAATCTCCAGGTTCCCCCAGTATATTAGAAGATGTTGCTGGATTTATAGGAATTTGTCTCTATTCTGGCCATGGTCTCCTCTCCTTGCTATTCATCAGCAAAGGAACTGGCACATCCAGACTGGTGTCTGTTATACAAGTCAACAGGGTCTTTTCTAATGTGGTGTTTGGTTATAGGTAGACCAGGGTCCATATATACACCTTACATAGAGCAGAAATCCAGTGAGTATTCAGCCTAATTGTCACCATCTGCCGCTTAACGATGTCCATTGGTAACAGAGAATTGTACATTCACTAGGAACCAGGTAGGTGGCCAGTCAAGTACAGTTGGGGTTTGGGATGGTTGGGAAATGTAAAGCTGAAGACCAGCATCAATATGTAAGTAGGTAGGAATTAGCCCACCAATAAGAAGCTGTCTTAATTGGTACTTAAAAACAGATGGCTCCTAATGGGGGGGTCACTGAGCTTGAGACTGGGGACCCTCTGGTCCAGGGTTACAAAGCCCACATGTGGACAGGCTAGGACCAGGCACTGACATCATTGACAGATCATTATTAGTGATCCAGTGCTGACCCAACAGTGTCCTGACATACCATGAGACACCAGCTGGAATCTCACCAGTGCTGGGAGGCATCCAGTCCTTGGATTTTACAGACTTCCACCTCCCTCTTCAGGAGAGGACGAGCAGTTCTTGTTGAAGCTCATCAACCGGCCCATCCTGATCCTACGGGGGGAAAACGGCTTCGTGTGCCACCACAAGAGTTCCAACACGCTGGACACCAACCGCTCCGTCTATGACATCTTCACTCTGCATTTCAGCGACGGCGCCTACCACATCAAAGGTGAGCACTCCCTAAGGGATCTCGAGATGCCACCACGGACGGCACCTTGTTGAGATGACCTCCAGCATGTACTGTGTGGGCCTAATGGTCCTTCAGGTAGCGTGATCAAAGGTGACTCATTTCACAGAAAAACAAGAACCTGTTGCAACAGGTACAGCATTTGCACAGATGTGAGTGGTCAGGAAATTAACAATGCTATCTAGTTAGCCATCTTCAATTCAGTAAGGTGGGAGACTCTCTGGTCATAACCAAACAATCAATCATTAACCTCAATCTTACACACACTTATCAAACCTTATGGGAAAAAAAAATAAGTTTCCTGATGTCGTAATCAAAGCTAAGAGCATTCATGTTAATTGAGAATGACATACTAACTTTGACACAGCATACCGGAAACAGATTGAGATGTTTGAGTTATGAAAAAACAAACTGAAAAAAAGAAATCACTCATGCCATAAAATATACGATTACTTGGAAATTAAGGACCTGCCCACAATATAGATGTGCCATATAAAATTTTACTAGCTGTATTTCCGCAGTAAGCCACCTGTACAGTACATTGCTCATGATATGCTGAGCAAGCAAAAAGTTTGGATGTTACAGGTGGTAGACGATCCAAGCCTACTCTCCATTAAAGTATCCGTCTTTCAAACCTCTCAGAAATGTACATTCTGTTGATTAAACCGGTCAGCGTTTAGTTATGCCTTGCTGAAGTGGTGTCCAAGCTACATGCTTACAGATATTAGCCGCCAGAGTCGTTGTAAACGTGCACCAGGCGGACAGTTGGAAGCTGACAGATACCGTTTCCTGCTTATGCTCTGTGTCACCTTCGTTTCAGGTTAGTCAGAATGGGCAGTGGCATTTGTGTTTGACTCTCACTGTAATTTCTGTTGGCACTGAAGCTGACTATGCTACACTTTCTCTGGTCATGTGGAAGCCTGATGAAAGATGAGATAATAAATGCAGCACATGTGGAACAGGGAAAGGGGACGTCATCCCTGTTAGCCCTGGCCAGCTTATAGCGAGCAATCTTTCCTCATTCTCAGGTACCAACGGGAGGTTCTGGTACGTCTCCAGCAGCGGTCTGGTGTGCTCAGATGGGGAGACCCCCGAGGATTTCTTCCTGGAGCTGCTGGAGCAGGGGCGAGTGGCCATCAAGGCAAAGAACGGAAAGTACCTGCGCGGGGACCAGGGCGGCACGCTGAAAGGCGATGCCGATGCAGCGGACAGCTCTTCTCTCTGGGAGTACTGACCCCTGCTGGACACAGCAAGAAGTGGCAGTTGCTGGCTCAACCAACGGAACAGTACAGAGAGGGGAATTAGGTTTGACCATTCTCATCTCTGTTCAGCTGGGTTCTTCCCTAGCAAAAGCAGTACAAGTCAAAGAAATAATTAATATATGTGAATATACAGTATTTATATATTTTTCCTTGCCACTGTCCAACTAAAAACTAAGGTTAAAGGTTCAATTTTATTCACATAGGCTTTATTTCAGAGCACATGGCCCAGGAACAGATTTCTAGAAGAGCTTTAAGGCTCATCTGCACTTATTCCTGACAATAAAAGATTTAATCTCCAGACATTACATTTCCTTGAAACAATCTGAAAAAAGGGCTATTTGTAAGGACTTGGAAGTTATTTTTTATGTTTTCATCCACTTATATTTCTGTGGGGAGGAAAAAGAGTTTGATATAATTTCTGATAAGCTTCACGTCCACTTCTATTGAAGAAATATGCAATTTAAATCAGAAGGTCATTACATTTTCCAGTTCTGATTAGGTGGTAAACAAGATTCAGGATATTATCAGTGAACAGTTCAAGAAGAACAAGCATCATTGATGATAACTGGAAGTCCTCAAGGAAGTATTTTGGAGGGGGTAGAACCTTCTGGTATAAAAATTGCCCTCTACCACCAAAAACATGAAAGACCTGCTCTTTGAGATTCAGGTACACTGGCACAGAATTGTTTGAAATGTATATACGATGTGGTGGCTAGACCATCACAATGTTTGAAGTGAAGGATTTCATTAATTCATTAATTCTACTGTAACAGACATGTCTTCCAAGTTCCTTAGTCCCCATGTGGCAATCCAAAGTCCTCAAAATGACTACTATGGTATACTGCCAAGGGGCCTTAACCAAGCTCCGCGGACCCTGCCACGCAATTCCTTCATCTTGTCCCTGCTTACCCCAACCCTCTCCTTATATTGTCTATGTTTTGCCAATCCTAAAGTAACACCTTCCAAGGCAGTTTACAGTTAGAAGTTACAGTCAGTGTTGTAATAGTAAGCTTATCATAGACTGGTAATGGACAAAATTACGCTTCCTGAACCATTCGCTGTATTTTTTGACCCCACTAGATAGTGCTTTCCGTTCCAAAAAGGGCACACAGCATGCCCCAAAGCAAGCCAAGAGCACCATCTAGTGGGGTCAAAAAATGCAGCAAATGGTTCATGAGGGGTCATTTTGTCCATCACTACAATGGACTTAACATATCAATAGTAAGCAGGATCTCATAAGATGTGGTCACCAGGATAATATATCAGGTTCCTTGGGAACATGAACCCTCGTACGAACCCCAAACGGAACCAGGGCTTTGTTACCCGAGAAACTAAAGCCAGTAGGTAGGAGCGTCAGTCTATTACTTAACAGGATTTCATTAAAGTTAGAGGCAAGCTAGTATTCTTTATATAGAATGTTATTGTCTGAAATTGTTCCGGAAAGAATAAACCACAATAAACGTGACATTTCTCTTCGCTCTCATGCTGATACAGGGTATTTGTGGCTGTGTTGCCTTCCACTTGGCACGAACGTGCCACACTATGCAATCTGTTCATTAACAATAATTACCAAGATTAATTTCCTTTCTTCTTCATGCAAACGGTTATTTTACAATTTCAGTTATCCACAGGTGAATATGGTGCCACCTGTTAATTAGATTTTAAAGGCAGCAGGCTACGTAAAGGCAGAAGAAATCCCATGCTGTGCAAGTTCTGCTGCTAATGACCCTGCCAGTCATGCGTAAGGAGCTGATCTCACAGCTGGTCTTCAGCTTCTGCAGTTTCCCCCCCTTTTACATTAATGTTAATCAGTTTGACCTGGGTCTCACCATTGGATTTAAACCTTTCATAAACTAGTCCAAGTCCAAGGTAATCCTTATATGCCAATCTTATACACCATTGTCAAATAAATATGTTACAACAGGTGTAAGGAAAAACCAATTTCGAAAACATCATAATAAATCATTGTGCAAACCAATATTTTCACAATTCATGTTAATGTAGCTATAACAAGAAAAACCCTATTGCTATTTATTTCATTTGACAGTTTTCCCGATTTGAACAGATTAAATATAGAGCAGAAAAGGATTAATATATTAGTGTGTGCTATGTACTTCCTTTCCAGTAGATGTCAGTCTTTGCACCCTCAAAATTGAGGAAGCGCGATAAACCTCTCAGGAGAGACTATTTTGCTTATCGTTACATAAATGTTACAGTCCCAGCATTACATGACCTTTTACATTTTTCCATATTCCAAAAATTTCATGGGTCACATACGCAGCACAGTAACCAGGCTGTGTGGATCGCAGATGGAATAGCAAAATAAAAACAGGGATAGTGTTACAGAGTCTTGCTGTAACAGACCATGGAAGTCACCCACTGTGCTGCCACAGCCAGCATAGAAGGGTGGCTACATTAAGTAAAGTCCCGCAGTAAAATATCCAGAGGTGTAAACTAGTATATTTAAGTCGCTCTGAAAAAAACGACGATCAAATATGTGTCATGAATTATTACAGTAGTATTCAATCACATCAGCACCTTTCTAGAAATGTTCATATGCAGAAGATGAAACAGCACGCTGCCTATACCACAAGAGCAAACGTTCTGCAGATAAATTGCAAGGACCACCCAGGGAAACCACAGACCACGAGAGTCACAGCACCCTGACCTCAAGGCAGACCCATCGCACTCGTGAAATACACAGCCGTTTGATTTCTGCAAAACGGTCCATCTTTGCAAAGACAGAGAGGATCATGGGAATATTTACGTTTCATCTATACACACAAACCTTAAGGCTTTAGCTCTAATAATGGACAGCAGCAATAAAGGCAGTACCGCCCCCAGAACGCTGTCAACTCCAATCCCAGAAACTCAATTTTATCCCTATAAAGGGACTTCTTTAACTGACCCAGTAAATTCAGACAAAAAAACTGCACCAGTCTGTAAAGGTGTTCATTTATTATTATTTCAAATCAAGATCAAAAGAGTGAACAGACATAGTTACCAACAACATAAATTTGGTATGTTAAAGCAATGTTTTTCGACCTAGTCCTCTGGGACTCCCAGACACTCTACATTTTGAGTCCCTCCAAGCTCCCCGCCAGACGTTTTTGCTCAGGAGCTGGGAGGGAGCAAAAATATGGACTGTCTGTGGGCCCCCGAGGACCAGGTTGAAAAACATTGTGCTAGGGCACCTTGCGTATGAAAGGCTAAGGGACCCAGAGGCATTCCACAGCGCCTATGGGGATCAGTCGTTAAGATGAGCTCCAGCAGAGACACACGATCACCTTTAGGGGCTTCCCCATGAATGAAGGCGGCGGCACGTTCTCAGATCCGGTATGCTGAAGACTGAGACCTCCTGCATTACCCGCCTAGGGTCACCATAAATAACCTGCATGTGACTCACTGATAAATCCCTGCAAAAAAGGAGGCGGTCACTCCTTTTACGAGGACTGTGGTGACTGATCCCTGAAATCTTACCACATGCTACAGTGGACTGTCTTCACAAGAGAAGGGAGAACGTAAAAACATCAGCTTCACAGAAGACGCATCTTCATCTGAAGTTCTTCTCACCACGACCAGATATACAGCATCACTCTGAATTTCTGTGTGGGCAAAAATTCTAAAGGTGCACCTCTAACACCCTCTACAGGGCAAAAGATGAACTACACAATTATACACTACAAGTTTACCCAATTCTGTTGTGTAGACTACGGCATGATTTACTAGATAAATTACAATTAGTTAGGACTATATACTACACAAAGACAGCAACTGCAGGTTAACAATGTTTTATACATCATTAGGAATCAGACTAACTGGATGGTGGGGTGAAAAAAAATACTCCAGTGCCCCCAGCACATAAATCCCCGAGAAGGGAAGAGTCAGAGCCCACTGGAGAGCAGCTGCTTGTTCACAATCAGTTATTATTGTCAGATGTGAAAATGTCCCATCTAATTAAATGATACACACGGCACCCAGCTGTGCTCAAACTGCTTCTCATTTTGCCATAGTAACCCATTACTCACGATTAAGCCAGCAAAAGCTTACATTGATTTACTGGTATGCAAATGGCACGTCTTACGTCTTTGTGGGTATAAATGTGCGTATATCTGGTTTGGCTCGCAAAGAGACTCTCAAATGCAAAAAATGGAAAAAGGGGCAGACGTGACACAGCCGCTCGGTGGGCGGAGCCTAGATGCCTGTGATCAGACAGGCAGGGCTCGTACCTCCAGCTCCATGGGTGCTGCTGCCCTTCACCGCTAAACTTACCTACATGTGTGCCATAGAGAGCAAGGAAGAAAAGCGTCAGCAGAAAAGAGAATGGATCGCTGCCCCCGCCCTGTTTGTTACCGGGCCGAGCCTCTGTACAGCAGAAAGCTGAAGTTCAGCAGTATTGCACCATACTGGTGGCTAACGAGCGGAGGCTAGGCTACCAGCCGCTGGTGTCATGTAGGGTGAGAACAGACAGCCGCCCCACCCCCGGGCCGCTAGTGAAAGGCCGGCCCACTACCCCTCCAGCTCATGGCCGCACGCGTCAAGCTTAACAGCATCCGACTCGAAACAACCCCGGACTGCTTCGCCAACATCAGGCGCCCAGCCCTCCGCCGTCGACTGTCACACCTTCCCACGACGACCCCTTCACGCAGATGAGCATCCGGCAGCGAAATGTCACGTAAAAATGCGGGATCAGCCAGGCCAAGACGGATGAAACGGTGCTTCAAGATGAGCTCAGCTGCTAAGATGAATGAAGCCCATTCTTCCTCAACAGCACGCTGCACATTTATTATTACAGCTGCTGAACACTCAGCTCTTCAAATACCTGCATGTAGGGCTTTCTCTCAATTGACTTTACTCCAATATTACTTTTCTTACAGTTTAACTGACTACATTTTACTCCTTTACATAACACAAAGTACACAAAGAGAATGTAGATCCATAGGTCACTGGTCACTGGATTCAGCTGGATTCCCAACACGTGTCAGAGGATGAGCAGGGGCTGCGTTCTCAGCTGCGTGTACACGCGCAGCAGCGTGTCCGCCGCTCGCCGTGTCATCCCGGCACCCAGGGACGCCAGATCGCGAGCCTCCCGGATCTCCCGTAAGAGCGCCTGCAGGAGAGGGGCACACCGTTAGCCGGCCAGGAGTGCGGAGAATCCCAGACAGCCACTGCCGCAGGGGTGGGGGTGCTCACTTCAGCACGCTCCGGGGCTCCTCGCAAGCTCCGCCCCTGCAACTGTGCCGGATCCCCAGTTGCCTTGGCGACCCCACCCAGCAAGGCCTGCGATCGAGACAGAGTGGAAGAATCTGAGCCACGAAATGATCAGGGGCAGCACACTGGCTGACTCTAGGTTTATTAAAAATGCCACATAACCAACTATTTTACTGTAAAGCATTTACATTACATATGTATGAATTCAGTAGATGCTTTTATTTAAAGCAGGGTCAGACAGTCCCCAGAGCAACTGGAGGTTAAGGGTCTTGCTCTGGGGCCAGCGACCTTCCCATCACTGAGTCGAAGCCCCCTGAGCCACACACCAACTCCCCTCAGTACCTGGAGGCGGTGAAGAACAGCATGATGCAGCCCACAGAGAGAGACCAGTGAGGAACTCTCCAGCTGAACCTCCACAACCAGAAGAGGCCCATCTGAGCTCACCTCCTCAACCGTCACCTGGGCCAACCGAGGAAATTCAAGTTAAGACCAGTAAATGATGAAATGAACTCGCAGGTGAGCAGACGCCCCAGACTAGAGACACACACCTCTTTGGCCATTAGCTTCAGGCGATCTCCTCGAGGGCAGCGTGCACGCACCACAGGGGAGCTCAGGTCTGCACTGGAGCAGTTACCAGGGCAGCTGGACACCAACCAGGCCAGCAAAGAACCAGAGAGGGACGGGCCGCCTAGCGCAGAGCCTGCTAACATCGCCCTCAGCAGTGCCGATGATACCCTTAGAGTCGCAGTGAAGGGGCCTACCCCCCAGGACCCAGGACTAGGCCCACTGCGGCCACAACTCCACTGCTCCCACCTCCGGGCCCGCAGGAAGGTCTGGATGGGGTCTGCTGAGCTGCTCACTCCGGAGCAGAAGCCATCGGTGTTAGCAACAGGTCCATCAATGTGCAGACAGTGCAGCCAGTCTAGGGTCACAGCATCAAGAGCCAAGCTGACCAACCCAGAATCGGAGACCAGCTTCGACAACGGGGTCCCTCTGAGCAGAAGAGACTCAAGCTCAGAGCATCCCAGCATGCTTTGCAAAGAGTAAATGAGTGAAGAGCAGACCTTCACAGGAAAACGTAACTCATTCCCAGCTGCCAAGGGCAACGTCACTTCCAGGGTTTTACCAGGAGCCAGTTCTTCAAGAGGGAAGCTGTAGGTTTTGGTGGCCATGTCTTCCGAGGTCAAAGAACTGTATGAAGGTACCACCTGTATACACAAAGTCCAACCACATTCCAGCACATAGCTGCTGGAGTTTTCCAGAACGCAGCTTAAGGTCAAGGACTCCTCTCGCAGTAGGCTGACCCACTTGGTCGTAAGATGAAAGCTGATTGGAGGCTTGCAGTCAAGATGCCCCTCCCTCCCGTTCTGACTGGGCAGCAGCAGACAGCAGATGTTAAACACTTGGTTAAGTTTCTTGAGAGCTGTGTTCCTCACTTGAATACTGCTTTTCAACAAGGATGCTCTGTGTAAAAAGATAAACAAGTGACTCATTGGAAAGATGTATGTACCAAGTGTGAAGCCAACATGGTATAAAACAAGTACAGCAAAATGGAAACAGTCGCAGACAGGAATTAATGAATGCAGTACTCAGCCTCCATGTTCCTGGGGATTTGTACTGGTCACATACACTATATGGACAAACGTACTGGGACACCAGCCTGTCCAGCATCTCACTCTGAATCAAACGGTATTAACATAAAGTTTGCTAACGCTTAGATGCTATAATAGCTTGGACTCTTCTGGGAAGGGTTTCCAATAGATGTTGGGACATTGCTGCTGGGATTTGCTGCCATTCAGGTTGGGTATTGACGTTGGGTGATCAGCTCCCTCTCTTTAAGCTTATGTGGCCGCCACGTCGCAGACCAACTTGCTTCCAGATGTTCCCACTTCACAATCACTTCACTTGTGGTTGACCTGAGCGGCACCAGCAGGACAGAAATGTGGAGAACCAACTTGCTGGAAAGGTGTCCAGTGGTGTCCAATGGCGGTGCCAGGCTGACTGGCCTCTTCTGTATGACCCCCCCTCCCCCCATTCTGCTGCCATTGTTTGATGCTGCAGATTGCATGGTTGTGTGCTTAATTATACATCTATATATCAGCAGTGGGTGTGGCTTATGTGGCCCAATCCTTTAACTACGGGTGTCCCAATGCTTTGTCCATACAGTGTACACTGCTGCACCGAAGCCAAGACGTATACACGCTCCAAGAATCACACCCACCGCTCTGCAACATTCCCGATGCCAGCAAGAAGGTCCTTCATTTTTTGGCCGACCTGAGAGGAGGACAGCCTTGAGGGCCCCCCCCCGAATGGGGTTATCTGCAAGAGCCTCCCTCTGTCAGACGTGGCCATGAGCTGCACGCCACCTTGCACAGACACGAAAACTGAATCAGCACGCGCAGGCACATAGCACAACCACAGGACCACACCGGCAGGCAGGAGCGAGGCGGGCGCTGCAGGATCCGGCCCAGCGCAGCTCCATACCGCTAACAGCGGCCTCAAAGACAACGCACCTCCATTTCACAGCTTAACTGCATGTGCGCTACAACTGCACCACTCAACCCTGCAGTGAAAACATCTGCATTATTTCCCTGTAATTCAAGCAGCTCCCAAGATAAAAGGGTAAGTATTTTCACGCACAATAACAGGCACGCTACTGCACAGTGCAGCCTTCAAGGGGACAATTTCAGTCGGCTCCAAAAGCCAATTAAAAATGATTATTATTACGCATTTATTGATTTAGCTTGGCTTTCGCTGAAAGTGCCACTGTCGTCATCCCCATCTCCCCCCATCTAAAGACACATCAGAAGATGCCAAACCAACAACCCAGGATTCTCAGTGACATGCATGAGAGCTTCCGGTTCTGGTACCTGTGGAGGCCGTAGTAGGCTTGGCCAGCGCTGTGATACCGCAGACGTTCAGGCTGACTGGGTTCTGAGAGGAGGAAGCGGGGTCCAAGCCCGTGGTTGGCTTCTGCTCTGTGCTGCCCAGCGACAGGGCCAGGAGGTCTGAGCGAGTGCTGTAGTACAGCCGTGTCCCGCTGAGGCAGGCCGTCACCACGGGGCCAGCTACACCCCGCTCCCTAAATGCCAGCACCTTGCACCCCTCCTTCTGCTCAGCCAATACCAGCAGCACCTTACCAAAGCCGCCGACCACCACCAAGCCCCCAGAGCTGCCGTCACCAGCCATGGAGGTGCCGAGAAAGACGATGGGCTCCTCCAAGCTGTGGAGCACCTTCACCGCAGGCCCCACATCCCCAGGCTGCTGCAGGGCGGGCAGACTGCAAAGCCTCCCGTCAGGCAGGCCGCAGACGAACATGGGCAAAGGGATCAGCGATGAGTCAACACCAAAGAGCAGGCTGAAGAGAGCCGGGTCCAGCATGTGGAAATCGTCGCCCTCTGGTGGCTGGGATGTCAAACTGCACCTCGCGTACACAGAGCACAGTACTGGGCGCTGAGCCACACTCTCGCTCCTTGCTCCAATGGCACCCCCGCATGCAGCGGTAGCAAAGATGTGGCGATCTGCGAGCTTTCTGTGCTGTGCTGCATTGGCCTCTGGGATCTCGTAGAAGCTAAACCGCCACCCGCCATCCACCAGCCCCACTGTCACTAAGACACCGTCTGCCACAACAAAGGAGCTGATGGCAGGGTCTGCGATCACTTGGGAATTAGTGGCAACACTCCCTGAACCGCTGTCCTCAAACGAGGGGCACGAGGAAGATCTGTGGGGGAGACCACCAAAAAAGGCCCTTTGTGATTAAATCTGTGAGCTCTATGCCATTAAAAACTTTTATCCCCAGATCTTAATGTCCTAGAGTACCTGAGAAGCTTTGGAAGAGGGACGAAATGTATCCCGTCGCGCTCACAGAGAGCGTACATGCCTTGCTGGTTAGGACTCCGCACCAGGCACACGACAGGGCTGGGGAATGTGTGAACTGCCTGCAGGGTGACAGGTAGGGGGACACAAGAGTATAGCGGGCAGCATCGGAAAGCAGGAATGGCAGGCACCACCCCCTCGGGCACTGCAAAATAACTCACAGTTCCAGCAGAATAGCTCTACATGAAATCACAGGCCTCCCCTGAGCTGTAATAATCTTTTTTGCTGTGAAATCATCAAATCAGCAAACCTAATACATTTCTTTGCACCAGTCTCCTTAGGAGAAATATAAAAATATTTTATTGTTCAAAATACACATTTTAACAATCCTAGGGGTCCGGAGGATTTAACAGACAGACACTACCTTTCCAAAAATCTAAAAATGTCATTTTAAATGATTATAGCCATTTCCTAATATAATCATACTCCTGAGTGTCTCCTTCGGGCACTCCAGCCTTTTTACACGGACCAAAGTCACGCAGTTTAGTTTATAAATCACCCTAACTGCATGCTGTTACCTCTGTTTGTATGCATTACATCCAGGGTGCCACCACCTCCTTGCTAAATGCTGTAAGCGCACTTAAACATAGCACTTGATTACTGGTTCTAAGAAAATGGATAGAGGTTTAAATGAAGGCAAAAATGAACTAACTGTTATTTTGCCAGGTTCCGGACCCTGAACAGGATAAGTTACATTTATAAGCGGATTCGGAGAATGAATGGATGGATGGATAGACGGACGTTATTTTGCCGCCAATTAAATTTTAGAGTTGCATTTCATTTTATTATCCCATAAACAGCGGTTTCTGAAGTATCGCGTTTGATGAGGTTTAACGCACAGGAAGTTCAAACAGGTACAAATGTGGCTCAGCTGGCAAAATAAAATCACGCAACGTGACACAAACTCTGTGATTATGTAGTTTATAGACCTTCACGGTAGATCAAAATACACACGATTGGCAGCAGTGCTGGGAACGTAACGCTACGTATCTGCACGCATTAAATAGCAGCTGGGCTGCCAGCTCTCACGCATCTGACGCGAGTCACGCTTACGCAAGAAATCTTAAGGCAAATCCATGTTATTCTATTACAAACCGAAAATGAGCTACATCAGAAGCTTATGGGGTAGTCTACAAACCCTACAGACTATTTACAAGGTAATAAGACTGTTAGATACATATTTGTGTGTGCAGGCTTGTCAAAAATTGAGAATCTCACTCCAGCCAGCTCACCAAGGTTGGCAACCCTAAAGAAGTGAGCTGAAAGTGAACCTGCTCTATAATAATAATCACACCGCTGAAAGAGGTTACGTGGAGATTAAGTCTCTGCCGAAGTACTTGCCTTCACCGTCTGGCCCGCAGTGCTGTGCAGGAGCACCAGATTGCTGCCGTTGCTAAGCAACAAGTCGGTCCCGGCCCAGACCAGCGTCGCCGACCCAATTGGACGATCCAAAGCGGCCAGAGACCTGACCGAACACGTCGATCCCGCCATCACAACGCAGGATACTGGCTCCTACTGAGCGCGTCTGCCTGTTAATGTTATTAACCTCGTCATGAAGAAGCGGTTCGTATGTATTTACAAGACCGACAGCAGCTTACTAGTAGGTAAGTTTTTAAAAAGATGATATGTATTACAGGTCCAGTACAACCTGATAATTTGATGGTAAAATATACTTAAAATTAAATTTCACTGATAAATAAACCCGAAATATTCCTCTTCTGTGCAAGAAACTTCCTCCAATGTGCCGCGCGCTGCGTTGTAACCAATCGCAGCCCCTCAAAAAAAATACTACGATTCCCAAGATGCCACAGTGACGCTCGACGTCCCGCCAATGGGAGCGCGCGCAGGAAATTTAAACCTGGCCGCTGACGAAGTGAGCTGGATCTGAACTAGTTGACGCAAGTACGAGAAAAGGAGGGGAGACTTTAAACGTTGTTTCGAGACTGATACGTTATACCACGTAAGTGGCATTTAGTACAATGGATCTATTCACTTACGAGGAAACTAAGATGTACTTTTATGAGAACAGGCTGAAGACGTATTCGGGATGGCCGTTCGAGGATGGCTGCGCTTGTACTTCGATAAACGTGAGTGCCGGGCAGCGGGGCTGCGGCTCTTTACCCAGGGCTAAATCAGACCGGGGCTGAAGCTCCTGCTTCCTTTGTAAGTTAACAAATGTCGTATTTGACGCCTGTGTTGACCCCCCACTCAGATGGCCAGGGCCGGGTTCATCCACACGCCGTCGGAGAACAGCCCCGACACGGCGCAGTGTTTCTTCTGCCTGAAGGAGCTGGAGGGCTGGGAGCCGGAGGACGATCCTGTGTAAGGCGACTGTCGTTTGCCGAGATGCGCGTAACTGGGACTCATTCGCCGTATAATACGATACGTGCGACATTTTCTTGTAACAGCGCAAATTCGTCCTTATTTTATACGCAGTCGCTCTGCTTAAGAGATTAACGTGAATTTTAACTTTTAAACCACGAGTGAAGTACGAGTCAGCTGTAAAAAGAATAAAGCGCACAGAAATTTCTTATAGCAGAGCAAATGCGTATAAAATAAGTGCGCGTTTCCGCTGTCAGGACTAAAAATTGCTGCACGTATCGCATTATACGGCGTATTGCCATCCGTGTTCTTCACGTGCAGGGCTTTCATTAGCCAGTGCATGTATTACACATGCTGTTTTCCTTAGCCGCTAAGGATCTTTTATATACGTGAATATGTCTGTGTTTGCGTGTTTTATAAAACTGTATTTGACAACTTGCTTTCATAATGAAATGTGAAGGTCTTGTGGAAGAAATTGGGGGGGGGGCAGGAGCTGCTCATCCTGTAGTTGTGAGTTAATCACCTCTGTTTATATTTATAAAATGTAAATATCTGTTTATAATATCTGAGAACGGCCATTATGGTACTCTGTGAAAATCCATAGTAATGTTGGAATTATTCTGCAGTGGTGTATTGGTCTCTGGACATCTGTGTGTATGAAAGCTGCCTGTTCCTTCACATCGCAGGAAGGAGCACAAAGCCCATTCACCAGCCTGCAGTTTTGTCATGCTAAAGAAGTCTGTGAATGAGCTGACAGTCGAGGAGGTCATCAAACTGCAGAAAGAGAGGGAGAAGTTTCTTGTCGTAAGTGCCTGTTTGCCTGCGATCCACTGCTGATGTGGAGGGCTGTCGCTTGAAAGCGTGAAAGTGTTGTCCTTTTGTAGGACTGCAGTTTGAACTGTCACATCCAAGATTTGTGATAATGATGACGGTCACCTCAAAGCTGCTGTAATGATGCAAAATTAATAAGCTACAGCTGCTGAAATTTGTGGCTTCAATTATGAGACTTGCATGGCAATATAATGCTTCTGCATTTCCTGAGGAGGTCCTTGGACTCTTAGCATTCAAGGAACGATATCAGACTGTGCCTGCTAGACATCTCAATTGCAGTTTCATAATGAGGCCGCATTTCTTTCTTGCACTTAGAATGCAGAACACACTAAAATACGATTATAAATCTATAGAAAATATTAAAATTCACATTTCACAGTATTCTCAAGTGTTTGTCAGACTGGTCCATTGTACTGAATTGCATCATGTTTGGAGATCCCTGAAGATGGATGGAAGCAGTGAAGTGCTGATCCCCCTTCCTCTACTCATAAAACCTTATTGTGTCTGCAACTTTGCCCTTTCAGAAAAAGAAGTGCAATCACATCATCGAGAAATTCGAGGATGCAGCCAAATCGCGGAGGGCCGAGTTGATTAAAATGGCCATGGACAAGGAGTGACGGACTGCGGGTTCTGTGCAGACTCCAGTCCTCGGTGATCCTCCTGAGATTTTTAATTTGCTGTTTCTGATTTTTGATTTTGCCACTCTAAAGACCACCTCATCCATTGGCTGAAATATCTATGCTTAGTTTCCTTTCTCTAGGCGAACAAATGCATTGCTGCACAGGCATCACAAGAGAAACATTTTTTTCCATCTTCAAATTTCCACCTCCTGTTCCTTAACTGCTGTTGTCCTCGATTACTGTGACGCTGACTAGTTACGCAGCCGCGGCTGTTTTCAGTCATGGCCCCACAGAAAGGGGTGTATTCTCCAGCCTGTCTGATTTGTTGTTGTCATTGTTTACAGCCCCCTCCTAATTTCATGTCTGTCGCTTTCATTTCCATTGTTTATCTGTGTAGTTTTTCCAAAACTCCTGTGATGATTTTACTTCTGAAAATACTAGCAAGAGTTTGTCTGGGATACATTTTTCTGTTTTTAAAATTCTGTAAATAAATTTACTTACATTTGGTGACCTTTCTCTCTCTTGTACCTCTGTTCGTTTTTGCAAGCTGCGTCAGGGTTGCTTAGATAATGGAGACGTGGGTCTTTCAGCCGTGTGATGCTGGGGAAACTGCCTGCTTTTTAAAGCTGCATAAACTCAGGAAGGTGATGTGAGTTCATAGCTTCTGAGGCCTCCAAGTACAGGCTGCTCAGACAGGCCGACAATAACCTCCTAACCTTTATGCATTCATACTTTTACAATGTTTGTGTATTGTATTTAATAATGGCCCATTTTTCACCACTCACCAGAGTGAGGCACTCTTCGTTTTTTTTTTTTAGCTGTAAATAATACTGTGGGGAGCGTAAACCTTGAATTACTCAGCCTTTTATACTTGTCATTTTTTTCCCCCCTTAAATAACTGGGGTGGTGGCTCTCCGCACCAGGCTGTACAGACCTCAATCTCTGCCCCCTATTCTAGCCCCATTACTGTAATAGCACCATCGGAGACTGTATATATGAAGTTGCCTATGACGATGGGTTCGTTTGGGAGATTTCCAGCATCTGTTCTTGTGACTACGGGGTTGTGTCGGCAGAGATGCATGGCAAACATTAAGTAAAATCCTGCTGGTTATTTCTAAGCAACAAAGTGTATCTTGTATTAGCCTGCAATGTGACGGCATGCTTGCTGGATACCCATGGGTAATGCATATGTTAAGTACAAGTGGATGCCGGTTAAGCTTGTTTTGGTCCACTTGTACTGGCTGCTCTGTTTAAATAATTGGCTATAATGAGTGATTATTACTGTGTGCCTTAGCTGCTTTGCTTGTAGCTCCCTTTTGTGTCTGTATGAAGGCGATTCCGCACATTTAAATGTTTTTTTTTTTTTGTCTTTTATGCCTGGATATGTTTCTCAAATTATAATTGTACCATCAGAGACGTGGGGAGTTCTGGTCATTTATCTACCTCCTGGTAAGGGATTTAATGATTCAGGTGTTCTCCACTCTTAATCTAGTAACCTTGTAAACCAAAATGAACTGATGCACGAGCGAATTATGCTGTTTTAAATGCGACGTTCATAAAAGCTGCTTTAAATGCGACGTTCATAAAAGCTGGTTAAACAGACTGAATGAGGCCATTCGGGAATTAGATTCACAAACCATCGTGTAGGGAGACCCGAGTCATTTATCTGCTATTAGTCAGTTGATCTTATGATCACTAAGCATTTTCTGGTTTAGAGTGAATTCCGTCAGCAGCCGTTTCCGGCTGTATAGTGAGTCTTTCTGCTAAAGATATCCAGAGCAATGTTTCTCCTAGCCTAATTGTTTTATGAGTGACAGTTTTTGGCAGATTCACACACATTCTGGCGCCATCTAGCCTACACATTTCATTCAGAAATCTCTAATGAATTCTGGGAAATCGATTTATTATGGTTTTGTGTTAGTCACTAATCGGGAAAAAATCAGCCTGTCGATTTTTCAGAGAATTAGTTTAACGTCATTATTACCATTTCGGTACAATAAATGTCTCCTAATATTGTCAGAAGGTGCCTATTTGGTTGAAAGCCGGTTCCTCATTCTCTTTGAGCGATTTTTTTCCTTCAGATTTAATGTAATGGCGTGGCGTTTATTAAAATTTTCATCAGTGGAAGAAATGGCGCTAATTTATTAGGCACACTGAAGGTTCCTTTTCCACTTCCGAAAGCCGGGTGTTGCTGCAGTAATGCGTAGTTAAGTGCAAGCTAGACAGATTTACAGAAAAAAATCTCCACTGGCCTTCGTAATAAAAGTATTTTATTAAAGCCCATGTATTGCATTTATATCCTATTTTATCTACCGCGCCGTGCACGCGGAATATGTCAATGTGTAGGGGGGGAAACTTAATTTTAAGCTAATTTTGCTAGTTTTCTTAAAGTCTATGATCGTCGAATGTGACCTTTTTAAAAAACCGGAGATTTTGCTTCACTTTTGATTAAGCTCTGATTGCACACCAGGCCCAGCCCCATCGACAGCATCTTTTCCTTTCACATATTTCCCCCTGGAAATGTAATTTATGCAACTATGACGTGGGCCACAAGATTGGGAATTCGTTGCTTTCAGCAGTCGACTGAATGGTCCATTTCATTTCCTGTCGTTGCACCTCTGTAAACCTGACAGGTGCTTGGTTCAGTGCACACTTAGTCATAGATAAAGTGCAAGTACATTACATTGAGATCTCAAGACAAATCTGAACTCCACATCTCCATAAAGGTCTGATTCGTCCCACTAGGATTCTCAAGTTATTTAGAAAGAGAGAGAGAAAGAGAAAAAGGACGGAATACGGGCAGTCCGTCTGCGTCATGCCACTTTGCGCTTAGGAAAGTTGCACGGAAGTGCCTGGGCATCCTTCTCGGTAACAACCTCGGGCGGAAGGATGAGACTGAGCTACGGAACCACGGTCGTTACGGCTGGCATCGCTGGCATCGTGAGCTTCGGTCTGCTGGCTGCAGCAATCGGGAGCGAGTACTGGTACATCATAGTGGTCAACAGACCCAACGAGACTGACTCAGAAGACCTGAATTCCCATTCTGGACTGTGGAGAATATACGAAGGTAAACTTAAGGATACTGATTTATAACGCGTGTTACGAGTTGGCGAGATAATTATCTATGTGAGTCTATAATTGTCTGTGTTTAGTCCGTGTGACGGGAAAGAACCAACACAGGTTTGATGCAATCGTTAGTTCTGAGTCTAAACTGTGTAATCACCCTATATTTGAAGGAATATTCAATTGCGAATATATAGATTGCTGAACTGTGCTGATAAGGGTCTACAACAGGTATCCGGCGCGTGAAAGTCGCAGAAGATCCCTGCAGCCGAACCCCTGAAAATGATTTAACATTACAGCCTACTACTCGGTTGGAAAATATAATAAAATCAATTAGACTATTTGCCACGACGACAATATTATCAAACTCGCGGGGATACGGTATGGTACAGGAGTTCCATCATAACATAGAGTTGATGTAAAGAGTTTTTCTTAAATTATAGATAAGCTCAGATGTTGATCGTTTAATTTTGCCAATTTCTAAACGCGTTTCAGTATTTTGTGCCTTTGCACTTCAGCTATGCTGACACCACAAACCTAGGCTACTACGGGGGGAGCGGCACCAAGCACTTTTATAAACGCCGTCGCACGGACGTGGCAGGAGGCGTGTGTCGGATTTGAAGACCCGCTCCACACATGCGTGCCCGCTGCGTGAGACTCGCCGGCTCCGGGTCTGTGATTCCCGGCTGAAACGCACCTTTCTCGCCGTGCCGGTCATCTGTCCAGCTGTCATTTTTCCCGTCTGAGATTCTTGTCGCCGTGATCGCGACCATTTTGCCATATGCTATAGCTACTAGCCCATATAAAATAGCGTGTGTTTAGTTCATACTTCTTGCTTCACTCGTAGTTAAAAATGCTGTTTACTAGGTGTATATGACCTACAGGTGTAGTCTAGTTATTAAGATGTATTCGACGCATAAAACGAAAAGACTACATAGAACCTGTAGATTAAGACCTGGTAGTCTTACAAAATTAGTAGCACTGGTTTGTTTTATGCAAAAACAATTAAAAGAAGAACTGATCATTGTTTTATGTCTCCTAAACGCCAGATAAAAATGTGATGTTAACACTTCATCTCGTACAATGTGAAGGTAAGAAAATGCAATTGCGACTATCTCCCGAATTCCCTCCGATCTGAAACATAAAGCACGATTTGAGCCGCTCTATAGGTACCACTATTTTGCGGGAAGGAGAACGAGATATTTAAAAGAGTATAGGCCTACTTCATGACAAATGGATTACTGCTGTAGAATGCATACTAGCCTTACTTAATTTGACTTGTGTAAATTAACGTAGGGACTGTACCGGTTCATAGATACAGAAACGGGTAAGGCGGATTATTACAGTGTCCCGCAACGCTCACCATTTAAGGGAGCTTAAGTCAATTTATCGGCACTTAATTATTAACAGTACTTACATGAACTTTTTAATGGCCTACAATGAAGCAAATGCACCATGAGTTGCAAATTAACAGGCAAAAACAGACCTTGCTACTAAGACAGACACCACAATGATGCAAACGAAGGCATAGTTACATTACTAGCAGCAGGTTGCACACACCGGAAGTATCTGCAAGAACCAGAGACACGTGAGGATGCGACAGGGATCACGTTCAACACAGGTAAGTACAATGCACGACTTTCAGGGCACGACACTAATATTTATATTAGGACTACATAGACAAGAACTATTTGCAAGACTATTTACACAGAATGTGCTGGGAGATGCACGTGAGCTCCCCCGTAAGGGAGCCATCTTGAAGATGGGCGTTTCTCAATACCAAGAACGCAAAGATCATGCCTGCTGTCTTGGCTAACGTGCCACACAAGAACGAACTTGGGATGCAGGGATTCATGGGATTGGTCTTGGCTGGCGATGATGCAACCGATGTATCCTTGACATTTGGGGTGGGGCAAGAACGGCATCTGGGGATTTTTACCAAGATGGAAGGTAAGGAGTGTGCACTGATTACAGTGTGTTGCTGCACCCACCAAATGACAAACCATCTCAGGGATGAGAACCTGAATACAGCCGTGTGGGAGGTGACACCGCAGCACCACACCAGTCCGAATGGACCAGTGTGAGTTTTTTCTGGTGGCTGGAGTGTCAACCCTGCCACCAACCCCCAAGTTTCTCCCCTGTCAGTTGGAGGACCTGCTTGCAGGGCTGGATGTAGATTAACGTCATACCCAGGACAAAGAAATTGCAGGTTAAGGGCCTCGCTCAAAGGAGCAGTCATGGAAGATGGACATAAAATGGGTACACCAGAACTCAAGTATGGCCAAGTATGCATATTTGAAAAACACCCAAAACTGTTCCATTGCAACATAATACATATTAAGCATAGGATTTCAGGAATGCTCAATGACCGTAATTGGACACCACAGAGGTACGCAAGTTGCACGTGATTTTCAAAAAATATGATGATTTTCTTCACTGAATACTTGCTGGGATGGTCATATGCGGAAATTTGTGGCAGAAGTCCCAGGTGGATATTTTCATTTGTACTTTATCTGTTAGCTTTCACTACATCGTTTGGAGGGAAATAGTTCATTTGCATGTTTTAGTTCCTGGCAGCGTCAGTCCTGTAATGTCTGCTTGTGTTATTTCCTGTCCTTTGACCCGCTAGCTGTGAAGTCCATGTTTCCTTATGTGCATGACCCTTTGTGTCAGTGTAGTATAGATGCACGGACCAGTGGAACTGAATGAAAAACTATTCACCATCCAAAAGGCCCCATGCAGGTAGCGCTTTAAGTGACCGAAGATTCCTGAAGGTCCCATAAACATGAATCTGTTGCATAACATAAAGTTTCCTTTTTGGTGTAGAGACCAGAGCCCTTCTAAACTGACAATGTGTTGTGGTACAGTCCAGGACCGCTATTGGAAAATGCTAACCAGAAATTCAGATGTCATAGGTCCACCATAAGGTTGTGGGTTTGAATCCCATGACTAGCAGAGTAATCAAATTGCCGTTAGTACCTGAGTGCTCCAGAGGGTGCTGGATGCTGGCTGACCATAGTTTCTGGCCACAAACTTTCCTCACTTGTATGTCACATATTAATATAAAATAATAAAACTGCATATTTTATAGAAGAATCAAAGGTTAAATGCCTCATTTATGGGTTCAACAGCAGTTGGCCTTCTGGGACTTGAACAAGCAATACGCAGGTTACAAAATCCATGTTGGCAGCTGCAACGCTATCCTTTTACACTGTGAGAGGTGCCCCCTAACCCCCACCCCTGGGGATTGTGCTTAAAGCATTCAGTTTAGGCGGTGAGAGCTGGTCCAGCTCGGGGGGGTCGTTGATTGTCTGTTTAACATGCGTTAAGTTTAGAAGTAAACGCTGGTGTGACATACCTCTCCAGATAAGGCGGTCAGAACACTCTTGAGCAGCTGTGGGTGCCATTCAAGGTTAAGATTTTTATTATTATTATTATTTGAAACCGTTTTTATTATTTCAGTTCATTTAAGAGTTTAATTAGACATTTGAGTTTGTTACACCTAGAACCAGTGACTGCATGGAGACTGACTCTCTGTATAATGATTTTAATGAGCACATTATGGCCTGAGGCAGAAAAGGAAACAGCATTTATCGTCTGAGTTCTCAGCACCATTTGGAGGGGTTTTTATGCTAATGCCCGATTAGCCACACAGCTAATAGACTCTAGAGCAGTCTGTTAAAGGCGGGGGGGGGCAGCCTATCCTCCAGATGTGTTTAGTATGAGGTTCCTGATTCTGCGTTACTGGCTGGGGAAAGTACTGTAGACCTGATTTTCACTCTAATGTATTTGCGATGATTTCTATGCGCTCGGCGAGGTCTGTGCGGATGCCTGGAGGCTTCCAGCCCAAGCCGGGTGAATTCGTTCAAACAGCCGGGCGTAGTGCTTAAGTTACATTACAGCCAGCTAAAACTTACATTCTGCCTCTGTTGGGACAGTATGGCAGAGGTGTGCGACAAACGCGCACCGCCCACAATCTCTGATAGTCGCGTTAATCTGTTTTAATGGGGTATGACTTCATACATGAATCTCCAGCAGCTTCCTCCCCACCCGTAAAGGTCCGTTAACGTGCCCACGATTACTACTCACCCACATACCTAAATCGCATTTCAGCGTATTGCATTTTTAAATTTAACGGCATCGCAGACATTTGCTTCCGCATCCAATTAATCTCCTAATAGTTTGCTTTCCAATGTGATCACCCGGCGTGCCTCACACAGATGTAACAACATCATAGCAAAGCGACTGAGAAAAACTAATTAACATTGGAAATTAGAGGCAATTAACAAATTAGGGTCTGGGAGATTAATGCGAGAGGTAACCGAGCAGAGGAAACAAAGTCCTTTTAAAACACTTGTAATCACACTGAAGCACAGTCCTGGTGCATTTCCTGTAGATATCCATGCCTTGCTTGGATGATGAGACGTGGTCCCTCGTAACGTACTGCATCGCTGACCTCAGCGTACTTCTCTTTGACTGCAGGCAAGGATGACATCTCCTACATCATCTACTCATTCTCTGCATACACATCCAACTACTCAGAAACGGAGAAGCATCTGCTCAGTGAGTGCAAGTGAGCGCCCTGGTGGCGAGGCGGAGAACTGCATGTAGCAGCCAGAGTATCTCTTCTGGGGCGTAGTTGGGTAGGACAGGCGCCATGTCAGGTCTGCAGACATCATGCACGGAAACATCCTCCTGCCCAGTGATGTAGGGATCCAATTATTCAATACAAAACGTAAACAAGGAAGTACCGCACTGGGAAGGGGACATATTACCTGCCACACATCTGCCACCTCCATGCATCAGTGAAGACTAGCTTTGCTCCGTCATATGGGCCCAAACACATGTGAAAAACCCGAAGCGGATGAACTGCCTCCCATGTACAATCATTCTAGCTTGGCTCTAATGAAAAAGCGGCATTTTGAAAGTAACTGGCAGGAACAGGAACATGCGTCTCCTGGCTCTCCTAACAGACTAATGAGCCATAAGAGGTCAATCATCGGGTTTCCATGACAACAACATGTGTAGAGAACACATCCACCCAAGTTTTCTATCGTTTGTTTGGTCGAAAGAAAAGAATAACACAGTGCATGGTATATGCAGTCGGTATATTTGTATTATTTGGTGTGTAGTGACAGTTTTGACTCGTGTATTGTCTTTATTAACAGACAGACACTTAATGCTTGTGGGTGTGTGTTTTAGTGCTTGTGTGTTTGCATTTATGTGCAGTGTTTAGCTGTGTGTGTATGTTTAACTGTAGTTTTGCAGGCATGCGTCTGAATTTGTATCTGCATGCCTGTGTGTGTTTTAATGGGGGAGTTTACCCTAAAACTGATAAATGCTACCCAGGTAGCAAGACGAGACGGATCTGGACCAAATGTTGGTCAGAAATCACCACACACCCGTAACCCGGATCTAGCCTGGTGTCTTTCTGCACAATGGTCCAATACTGGTCTGAATCCGCTTTCTGAATTTAAAACAGATGAGGACCACATATGGGCCAGAGTTACACTGAATGTTACCCAGTCTGACCTGTAGCTGCACCAGAGTCAAAAGTTAAATTCAGATCTGGTCTAAATAGGCGCAGTGAGTGGCTGGGTGAGCTAAGCCTCTCTGTCTGTGGTTCAAAGGTTGCTGGTTCGAGCCTCAGCGGAGGGTGCTGCCCATTGGCGGACACTGCACTGTGACCCCCAAGCTATGGGGAGTAAGATTGGGTCAATGAAGAGAAGCCTTCCAATGTACAAATAAAGCATGTCTGTTTGTTAAATGTGCCTCAGACTCATTTTCTTCCAGACTGACAGCAGAATAGTTCAGCTCCAGGATCCTGCTTTAACACATGCGGCTGGTGAATGGCTCACTGGTCTAAGTCTCTGTGCTTATTAGCCGGAGGTTACTGGTTTGATCCTCCACAGAGGGTGCTGTCTGTTAGCTGCCCCTGCACTGTGACCCCTAAGCTATATAAGATGCAGTCTAGTGAAGGGGAGTGTTCCAGTGTACCTGTGCTTACGCACAAGTGAGGCATGTTTGTTGTTTAGATGTGGCTCAGACCCTTGTGTTTTTTTCCCCAGACTGACTGCTGACTAAGATTCCTGCCCTATGTGAGTGGCTCAGTGGACTAAGTCCCTGTGCTTGTAAGCAGGAGGTTGCTGGTTTGAGCCCCCACCCTGGTGGATTGGTTACAGGTCTGTGGGTCCTTCATCAAGGCCTTTAACCCACAGCTCTGGGGGGGGGGGGAATGACTTCCAAGATAGAGAGTAGGTAAGTGATGTATTGGACGTGTAGCCATTCCAGTGGGGCCGGGGTTCGAACCAGTAATGTCTGGGTCACAAGCACAGAGACTTAGACCACTGAGCCATTCACCAGCCACACATGCAATGGTTGGATTCTGGACCAGAACTAGTCTGCAGTCAGTCTGGAAAAAATTAGTCTCAGCCACATTTAATAAACAAACATGCATCATCAGTATAAGAAAACGTACCTCAGGATGCTTCATGTCACTGATCACATCTTACTCTTTACTACTTGGAGGTCACAGTGCAGGGCCAGATAACATACAGTGTACTCTGCTGAGGTCAGGGCTCAAACCTGCAATCTTCAACTCATACCCACAGAGACTTAGCCCACCAAGTCACTCACAGCATCCACTGGGGCTGCATCTGAATTTAAGTTTAGTTTCTGGTGCAGTTATGGGCCAGATCCAGTTAAGGGTCTGTGGCGATTTCTGAACATTTGGATCCACATTTGGTATGGGGGGCGATCGCCCCCCCAGGTTCTTAGGGCATAAACTGCACATCTGGTAAGTGACTTATCATACGTATATGGTCAGGTGAATGCAGGCCGGATCTTCAGAGTGCATACAGAACAACTGTAATCATTCAGAACTCTGGACAGATTCTGGTACAGACTCTCCTGCCCGAATGTCACTGGCACCAGATTTAGGGAGATGCAGGCAGATCTGGCCCAGAATCAGTTACTACGTGGGTATGTTTTAGGGGGGCTTTAGTGCTGTCTATCCATCTCGGATGTTCTGCTGGCAGTTGCCTAGTGTTGTAGATATCGGCCATAAGAATGTCAGGCTTCTCTCGAATATAATGGGAGTGAATGGCATTCTTTCTGCAGAGACTAAAGTGCCAAAAAATACATCAAAAAAATTAAGATACGAGCACGAGCACCATGGCGCTATCTTCTGTGCAGTGATACGATTGGTGTGTGGAGTTTGGTGTGTGTTCAGTTTTGGCACTTTTCCTTTGGTATTTCTGTGCTTTGTGTGTATAGGTTTGTGTGAATGTGCCCATGTCTTTGCAGAGTTTATTTATAACTTTGGCAAAACGTACATGTGTTCATGCCCTCACATCCCTTGTCTGACTCTGTGCTCTCTGGCGCCCCCCACAGGCCTGCACAAGGTGATCGTCATTCTGCTGCCCCTCAGCCTGGTGCTGCTAGTCTTCGGCGGGATCTTGGGCCTCGTCAGCTCACTGGCCCGGAGCTGCATCCTGCTTGTAGGGACCGGCGCTTACCTTCTGCTTTGCAGTAAGTGCCCGCCCTTGATCAGGGCGAATCCGTGAGTCTGCAGGGCCGTTTTTCCACTTGCCAGCCACCTGAAGGTCTTCATCAGCCCCTGTTTTCATCTCTGCATCTGTGCTTATCACGGCCGTGCACAGCACTACAGAATGTGTTCTGAGCGCTGCTGGAAATAGCCGGACACCCCCCTGTTTTTCTGGACACGGGCAGCTTCAGGCTCCTGTGACAAAAGCGGCTATTTTGGACCACCGTTCCGGCAGGGAAAAGGGTTTGCGGATAATTCGTGTGTCAACAGGGTGCCGGCTGCTCGTCCTGGGTATTGGCCAAATAGGGGCGAGAGTCCTGCTTGCAGGGGGGTCGTGGTGGAAGGGAGCCTGCGTTGGGTTGTTGAAGTCGACCCGGTCACAGTGAAGCCTCTCATTTTTGGTGGTGGAGAGGGTCACAAGTATGGTTGCCATGTGGAGCAAATTAGTGTACAGGCACCGGCCGGTGGTCTCCCTTTCTCAGTTCTCTAAGGCTCAGCGGGATGGTTCAAGTACCATAGCTCAATAATCTCCGTCTAAAGAAGGAAGTAATCCAAGGGAAATATTTTTGTTGAACCAACATTTATCTACCAGCATTACAACATTATGATGTGCAGGACTACTGTGCACCCTCAGTTTACTGGTTTCCATTTGGTTAAACCATTCAGATTACTAGCCCACAGTAATCCTACCCAGGTTGTGTTTTGAAGTCTTATTTCCCATTGGCTGCCATTGGGGGCCCCTGACTGAACAATTTTGTAGAGAGCCAAATGTAGAAGGCTGTCAGATGGTTTTGCTAAACGCCGCAGCACCAGCATTGTTAAGGTCAAATAACTCTTTGCGTGTATTCTGTGCTCAACACTGAAACAGCAACAGAACCCTTCAAAACACCCAGTCATAAGATGCTCCAGCCATTAAGCCGGAGAGCAGGTGCTCTGTGGGTACCAAACATCTGAAGATGCCACTGAAGCTGAAAACACAGGGATGAGGACTTTTTCCCTGAATATCCATCAAAGGGCTGTTGATCCAACTGTCTCTGAAAACACAAGGCATCATAAACTAAGGCCGTCATAACCTGCGACAGCCACAGGGCAGATTCCTGCCCCCAGTGGCGTCGTGCGGATGCTTTCTGCATGGATTCAGCTCCACGGCTCCGGAGCAGCACCCACGTGTCCTGCCTGGGTCCAGCATTGCAGGCCAGCTCTGGGTACAAAGTGCCGCACTCCATCCCCTGCAAGCGCAGGCCGTGCACTCGGCAGAAAGGGATACAGATCAAAGCTTGACCATTTTACCTTCAGATACAAAAACTGATGGAAAGATACACTGGTCTATGAGGAGTTAATTGCTGACAGGCCCTTTGAAGATGCTTGGTGGGCTTTGCTGCGTGCTGTTAGCTTCCAAATGAAGCCCTTTATTTACTGCTGCCCCATGCCATATCCCATGAGCCTTTTCTGCTGTCAACTATCTGGCAATATCTATCTTACCTGAAAGACATCCGAAAGGGGTTTTGGGCTGGGAGGGATTCATAAATATCTTCTCTGTTATAAAGAAAGGAATTTCATTTGGGCATGCAAGTTATTGTGCTTTCTTTAGACAAATAGGAGACCACAACAGGCCAAACCACCACTAACGGGAGACCACAGTGGACCAGACCACTACAAATGGGAGACCACAGTGGACCAGACCACTACAAATGGGAGACCACAGTGGACCAAACCATTACAAATGGGAGACCACAGCAGGCGAGACCACCATAAACTGGAGACCATAGTGGACCAGACCACCACAAATGGGAGACCACAACAGACCAGACCACTACACACAGGAGACCACAGTGTACCAGACCACTACAAATGGGAGACCACAGTGGGCCAAACCACCACAGACAGGAGACAACAGCAGGCCAGACCACCAGAAACACGACACCAAGGTGGGCCAGACCACCAGAAACAGGAGACCACCACTCAAGATCATAGCCATTCCGGTGGCCTATCAGAAGAAGCCTAGGGTGTGATGAATATAACATGGTTTGCACACACAGACACGATTGTGTTAAATTTATTTATAGACATCTGGAATGACCATCATAGCTAAAGGGACATTCAGCTTAGGCTGGAAATAATTTCTCATAAATTAATCATTTTTTCATCACCGGGCCATTTTGTACAGACCCAGGAGAAAATTGCCTCTGGCCTCCTTTAAGGAGGGACCTGTCCGTTCTCTGTTTTCTGTTTTATTTATTCCTTCATGGACAGAGACTGTGAGAGGCAGTAAATATCACTGCAATAACTTAAATGTAATGGTTTCATCTGCAGGACCTTGGCCAAGCTAACAGGGGAAGGAAAGTAA
>JAODLC010000045.1:2846393-2860371 GCA_026781145.1 Hippopotamyrus pictus | reverse complement strand
GCCACCCCTCCGCTGCGCGGCTGAGAGCCGCTAAGCAATTTGTCATCCACTCAAACACATCGTGTTTTTGATTATACAAGCTTTCTTCCAATTAAATTCCATTGCAATTGGGTAATTTAGTAATTAGAATTCCATTATTTATAATTAAAAAGTCTTAATGGGTGAGCCAAATATACTTTCATACCAGTAACACCCTTGAATAGCACTTGAATGATTGCTTAAGTTCAGTTGGCAGTGCCCACGAACGAATCATCTTTTCCTCTGCTGATCATGTGATCGGGAGGCTCTGTAGAGACTCAGACCCTGTATTCTGTCCCCGACCGAACGGCATTTGAACATCAAAGCCCCTCATTCTGAGATGCCGCCGACCTCAGGCATCATCAGAGGTTTTCAAATGTCAATGTCAATGGCGATGGCAAGCGCGGGAATCAGGAATATGGCTGCTGATGGAGGTTCTCGACATGGACACTGCCTTGTAATGTGGTGTTTGCATGCTTTGCCGTTCTCAGATTCCTGGCCCTTCAGATTCTTACTGTTACAACGAGGGAACAGGAGCAGGTAAGTAGCAGATTAGACGTTAGCGGCAAGCGGCCTTGTGAGAGACTGAGCACCACTGCTCACTTTAACATGCTGAGCTTAATATGCTGACTTTGATCTAGGTCAACGGTGCTGGGGGACAGGAATCAGGCCGGCTGTGGCGGCGGGGGGGAGCCAGGTTGGTTGTGTCGAGGGGGGGGTCGGGGAGTAAGACTGGCTGAGAACCTACTCCTTGGCGCCGCTGAGCAGAGAAGTGTCAGGAAACGACTCCGGTAACCCAGGCAACACATGGCAGAAAAAGAAGCATCTAGAAGATACAGCCCCCTCCACCCCTCCAGCCATGGACATCAGCATCTGGAGGGCAGGTGATCAGATGGACCTGACGCCTGTCTGAGGCACAGTCCCATTTCCCGTCATAAATGAACCCAGTTCTTCTCCCAGCCAGGGAACTCAAACGTTACGCAAAAGTAGGTCTCCGAGAATCTTGGCATTCAGCTCACGCATCCGCAAGGTGGGAGGGGGTGTGGGGGCCCGCTGAGAAGGTCAACGGGAAGCTTAGCTCAGAAAAAGCCCCCTCTGTGCGCCCACTACACGCTGGTCCCCCCCAGGATGGAGCTCAGCTCATGGACACCATGAAGGAATGAAGGACTACGGAAACAAGTCAAGCTCTTAGATTCTCTGCACCATTTCGCGTGTCTGCGGTCAATTACATTTCAAGAGGACATGATGTTACGAGGACGTTGAGAGGGAGTGATGTGCACCTTAAATGGGGGATGGACCCCCCCCCCCACCGTGCAAGTTGGCAATGCTTCCTCTACTGGTAAGGAGGACCACGTCCATCATCGTTATTGGTGCATTTCTACGCAACGAGTAGGTCATATTTTACACGGGATCTCAAAAAAATCACCTCAATATCTAATGATCTTCTCTTTTCATATCGGCATATTTAATGGTTCAGACCGTCTCTAGAACACTCCGGGGGGGAGTTAGACGCCGCGCTCATGGTCCCAACAGGGAAACCACACTGCCAACCACAAGATTCGAACCAGCGACTTTCCAACCGCAATGCTAATCCCCCTGAGCCACACGCCACCCCAGTCTGTGGGCCCTGCTTTTATCAAGCTGGTTTTGTAAAAGTCTGGACATTTAGTGCTAATTAAATAAAAGCTGTAACCTGTATGCATCCTGTCTGCATATGTCCCCATCTCTTTACCTTTTGCGTCATTATCAGTCAGAGCAGATTGCTATGGGATGGAAACACTTTTCTGACGCATTTTATATAAACGGGTGTCATTTCAGATACATGAGACCTCGCTGCCCTCTTCATCCCACCCCGGGGACACAGAGACAGGTGCATAAAGTGTGTAGACCCCGTAAAATGCATTGAGGCCTCATCAGATCTGTCCCGAGCAGGGTGCAGGAACCCAGCTGTGTCATGCGATTTCTAAACTCGAACCCTTTTATTAACTGTGGCCATAAGGAAGTCTGGGGGGTGAGATACTGGGGGGTGTATTGGACCCCCCCCCCCCCCCCCCCCCCCCCCAAAAAAAAAAACACCACAACCCCTTTATATAGGGGTTTATATATTTAGATAGATGATGACCTGATCCAAAGTTCACAACTCCTGCAGTGTAAAAAAATTCACTGGTCAAACAAAGGTCGCTTGGGGTTGAGGAGGCCCTTGATTCCCTCACCATAAGGGACACGTGGCCAGTGAGGGAAGCAGGAGAGAAAATCACTGTGTATTTTCGAAGTACGAAGTGTTATTTGGTTTTCTGACTGATCACTGCTGACGCCATAGCCTGCTAACATAATGATGACTCATATCGAGAGAAGCTTTCAGCAAAATCTGAAGAAGCAGGAAGCTGATAGGGAAGAGGCCCTGATGCCCATGCTGGGTGAGGCTACAATGTGCTGTCAATCAACTCCGACCCGTGATTCCCATTGAGTGAACCTGAGCAGTGATTGGACGGCGCAGTGTACTCCCGCCCACGGTGGGGTTTCTCCCGCTCATGTCTTCCCTGTTGCCGTGTCTCCCCAGGCCTCCTGACGCTCTCGGGGGTCAGCATCTACATCAGCTACTCGCAGCAGGCCCTGGCGGAGCTGGAGAGGGAGCTGGGCCCGGAGGAGCTCGCCCACGTGGACGTGTCCTTCGGCTGGTCGCTGGCCGTTGCCTGGCTCTCCTTCTGCCTGGAGGTGCTGGCTGGCATTCTGCTGCTCCTGGCTGCCAGGCTGGCTTCGCTGCGGCGGGGGCGCGATTTCACCGCCGGCTTGGCCTGGGGCGGACCCCCGGGCCCCGAACAACCCCCCTGCCTCTCCTACCTGCCCCAGCCCAGCCTCTCTGTCGTGGAGTAGCCCCCAGCAGCTCTACACCCACCATGGGTTGCGTCCAAATCCCACGCAACACAATCAAGCTCACGAGAGAAGTCAGACGCTCGCATCTAAATCGGGCAACCCCTTCCCGGCCTCTCCATCAGCGTTTACACGGGAAAGGCCGAGCCTGTGGACCTCATCTGTAATTATCAGCTCATCTACATGCTCCATGTATCAGTAATATAGACGGTAACACTTTCTATGAACGCCATGTCTGTGGGAATGCATGAACATAAGTATCTACAGTGTGATATAGGTCTGGGCTTGAAGTAAAGTGTGTCACCATCACATGCAGCATTGGGACCGGTGACACTAGTGCAGCCTGGGACAGAGACAGCTCTGGTGTTTGTTGGGACGTTCCTGGGCAGAACGGCTCTCTGCAGTGAGGGTGGAGATGCGTGGGACACCACGGCCCCTCCAGAGCAGCCGACACCCCCATAACGGACCTTCTCCGCCATGTGAAGTCCCCTCTCCCTCCCCCCGTCCTCCCACAAGCTTGCCTCTCTGAATTGTGCATCGCAAATTAGCCCCAAACACACCTTCTGCTCGGTAAATATACCTGCCTCGTGTGCTTTTGTATTCGGCTAGATTGTTGCATTTTATTTTGCCATTAATTTGTTTACTCGCCAGACTTTGTGTGCAGCCCTGTCATACAGCAATTAATGCGTAATTTGTTCCTGGCAGAGAACTGGCACAGAATTCGGCCGCATCATCTAATGTGAATGGATTCACATATCGAGTCTCACTACTGGCTTTAATTTACTGAAATTTTATCACAAAATTGCAGACATCCGTTTGCCTGTGATTTGGATGGTTGGATGTCATTGTGAGCAAACGTTAGACTTGGCTGAAGAAAACTGTGAGGCTTTACCTTGGAGAACTCGAAAAAACCCACAGAAAATTTAGATTTTTATGCCTTACTGATTTCAATGTTTCTTTATATTTGGCAGGATGCCTGAATGTGGTCACCTGATATGCGCAAAATGTGATTCTAAGTGGGTGCCTGAAGATGTAAACGATGTCTCGCTTTGCTAATTAAACCCATACCGCGGTGTCTACTTTGAATCGGTGTTCAGTGGCGTGCTGCAGCCTGCACAGAGGGTTCATTGTCCTTTGTCCTACAACTGATGTAAAGTAACCCTCGGATTGATTCATTTTCGTGTTTCTCTGAACCTCACCTGCGGAGGCGTCCAGAATAAAACAACATAATGTGCCACAAACCGTTTTAGAATTATGTTAGTGCCCTAAAACTGCATCTGAATACATTTTTTCCCTCCAGCATGGCTCACATTTCACATCTCAGGTCTGTAGAAAAATATCCTAATGGATTTCATTTTTTTTTTAATGAACCGTCATCTGCCTCACTGGTGCTAGGGGGCGCCGGAGAGACATGACCTCAGTTTGCAGGTGGTCAGCGCCTGTGGGAAAGGGCCGCCCTCTACCCCCCAGACAGCCTTGTGTGTGGGCTCAGAACCAGGATCCCAATCAGCAAACTACCAGAATAATTAGCTATTTTTTTAAGACTTTTTGTTTATTTGCTTGATGAATGGTGGAACACACTGCCCCCGGTGGAATGGGAGCTGAATTGCACATACACACTAACTCAGAAGGTCATTAAAAAATACACCCCCCCCCCCCCCCATGTTTTCCTGGGGAATTAGAAATGCAGACAAAGGAGGTGCCAGTGCCGGGTCTGGTAACGATGACCCCATGTTTGCCCATAGAATTAAGGCGGCCTGTCACCAAATTTAACCGACCTGGCAGCAGATGAGGCAGCCGAGGACGGTTCCCAAGGTCACCCTATGCAACAGGTGAGCAGCTCGTTCATCGCGTGGGCATTGGGTCAAAGACCGGAAGCCCCTCCCAGCTGGTGCGTGGTCAAAACCGTCAGCCTTGCGGTTTAAACTGCACAGTACGGTGCTGATGGCATCCCAGCTTCCCCAGTGAGCGTTTTTTACTGGGACACGACCGATCTCAGCATTTGGGCACAGCCGATCGGCGTAAACAATCCAGTCACAACCACTGAAGCCCCCACCTCATGGCACCTTCCCCACCCCCAGCGTAAACAGCGCTGAGCCATCTCTACAACTCCACAGACAGAGGAACGGATCACGGCCAAAGCCGTATGAACAGATATCAGCGCCGGGGTCCCGTGAGCAGGACAGCACCCCCCGGTGGAAGGAACGGCAGTGGCGCCGCAGCCTGGGGCCGCGTGATTGCCTGCTGACATAATGCCGGCGTCGCTGTATTCGCGCCGAGTGGCGGGTAATATCGGTTTGCCGGGAAGCGATTTCTGCGGAGCTGGAGTGGATTACAGAGACAGTGCCGGCAGGGTATGGTGACAGGCCCGAGGTATTAGAGGGGTTACGCTTATCGCAGGGTGCGTACGTGCGCGGAAATCGGATGAATAGCCATAGCACTGGAGCCTGTTCCAGTAAACAGGGTCCTTAAGCAGGAACAGGGATCTCGCCAATCTCTGCTCCACAGGACCACGAACACCGTCGCAAACCAGTGCTAGGGCAGCCCCGCTGAGGGGTCCTCGCTCGTCATTTAGTGACGACTCGTGCCGCTCCCTCAGCTGATGGACACTGTTGACACGCAGCCCAGAACGTCACAACTGGTGCTTCGAAGACTGACGGCATACTGTCATTTGGCTGTGAGCATCATGTGACCAGTTCCTGTTCCAGGGAATCGTGGGTAAACTGTCTGGCTGGCTATGCTGGTTGCCCAAAAAAGCCTGTCTATTTGGACCCAACCAAGTTATTTTTAGAATTTTTCGGATTCGTTTGACCTTTTTGCAAAACAGCTGATGACCGACTCTCCTCTATAATTATCCTGTAAGTGGCTGTGATGCCCTGCAGTTTGGCCTGTGAGGGCTTAATGCTTTCCAGCGCTAATGAGAGCCAGGCTGCCTATTACTGGCAGCAGTACCTGGTAATGGAAACAAATTCATGTTTCAGCCTGTTAATTGTCTGGCAGCTTAGTGCAATTAATATGTCAGCCGTTAACAATTCATCGTTTCTAATTCATCGCAAGACCCTTATCGATAAGGGTTTACAAATAAAGACAGAGAAATGACATCCCGACATCTTTGTAATAGCACTTCCCGATAAAAAAGAAGAAAAAACCTCGTCAATGCAGTAGGATCATGTGAAAATGTGTGAGAAATTCCATCAACGGCTCAACCGGCAGCGCTCTGGTCCGGAACGGAAAAGCGCACGTGTACAGACTGTGGCCGAGACCCCATGGGGGTGGCGGGCCGCCTTAATTTGGCCCAGGTGACTGCGAGTGGAGGCATGGAGCAAAGGACTGTGGGATACTCGCCTACACACACCTTCACATTGCGTTCTTTCTGAGGTGGGAGTTTGTGGCTCCGCCACCCCCAAGGGGGAGGGGGCTAGTTTATGGTCGTACTGTTTAATTAGCACCCGGCTGGCACCTGGTTGAATTGCCGGGTCGGGGAATTACTCTTGCTTGACAATTAGCGCATGCCACGCCCCCCCCCACCTCCGAGGACGCGAGCCGCAGTGTCCCCGGAGACGCCTGCCTCGTGTTTTGCGCTCTGCGGCCCTGTGTTGGACTGGGGGGTGATAATTGTGCCTTCACACCCTGCGTACGTGTCCTTTTCACCGACAATGAGTTTCTCACCCAATCAGGTAAAGCTGGCTGGCTCCTTGCGGGGGGTCCTACTCGGGGAGAGCAGACACGGAAAAATGAGAGGCAGCGGGTGGAAGGTGGCCCCCGTGGCAGATAGGGGGGGGGCGGCCATGCGACGTCTGCGAGTGTGAGCCTCAATGTGCTTTGGAAAGGATGTGGTCATTGTCACCATGCTGAACGGAACCTCCAGACCGTTACCGCTGCGGTCCATAAATCACACACTTGCCCCCCCGCCCCGCCATAGAAATCCGATCTTCCTCCACCAGGGTCCTAGAGGAACATGACCCAATTGAGTTACTCCCTATCTCCTGTAATCCTGCACCCCAACAACCCACTGGAATGAAAGGCTGTAACTGACTGCAGTTTGAATAATGACCCTACCTTCAAGGGTGGAGTCGTAGGGACTCCGACAACTTCAATGACTCGACACCGCAGGCGTCTCCATGGTAATCCGGCGTGGCCAAGGGCTGCGGGCCCTTCATGACAGAGTCCATCACCTCTGCTTTCATGAGCGTGAAGTCAGACTGCCTCTATATATAGCTCTACATGTGCTGTAGGCTGGGTCACATGTGCCAGGTAGGCAAGTCCAGCTAGTCATAAGCAGAGCACTTCACGTTGCCCCAGGGATGAACACAGACCATCCCACAACATAAACCGACAGTGGAATAGCCAGTCTTCATGAAATGCCCCCAGGTGCTGTTTGTCTCCTCCCCCCCAGGAAGCAGGGTCAACCAGTCCTTGGAGCAATCAGAGGTTAAGGGACTAAATCATTCTACTGACACGGGGATTTGAACCAACGACCTTCCGATCACAGCACAAACCCATTGTTTCTGAGACTGGGGCAGCACAAGCTGACGAGCGGCTCAGAAAGGCTGTCTTTGCAGGAGCAGATGTTTTCAGGAGCTCCACAAAGACAGGCGGACATCTTCCCTGCTTTTGAAAGGGATGCACGTATCCGAGCGATAAAAAAGGATCACGGCTGGATCTCTGGGGACGGACTCGGGCTCCATATTTTTCTTGACATTTATTTACTTAGCAGTCAATTTTGCACAAAACTTGGCAGCGAATCACATTGCAGGTTCTTCCTCGAGATATTTCTTTTAACAAGCCAACCAATTACCACATCCGAGAATCCAGTGTTTGACTCAACCAATCAAGAATGGGATACTTACAATCAGTTACCAACCAAACCATCCATCTTCTGTACCCGCTTGTCCTGTGCCGGGTCAGGGGGTCTGTAGTCTATCCCAAAGTAAAGAACATCCCAGGGCGGGGCGCCAACCTATCACAGGGCACACACACATTCATACTTATGGACAGTTTGGCAACACCAACCTCAACCCCCGGTCTCTGGGGCATGTGAGGCAGCAGTGTAAACCACAGAGTCACTGTGCCTCCCCTAACCAAACCAAATGATGAGAATGCTGAATTATTTTAACGCTTTCCTTACTAGGACCTTACTAAGACTTTATTAGGGTTCAAGAAAAGAACCCAGACAAGGTCTAGAAAAGGACATGGGAAACAGCTTTCGGGTTTCTCTGTAGCCTACATGACCAGCTCCTTACATTTCCAGTGCCGCAGTGCCCCCCCCAGCACCAGTAAACACATTTCGACTGAAACAGGCAATTACGGCACAGTTTACGTAATACCCCCCGCCTTACGGCACAAAGCAACTGTCCCACCGCCACGAGGGAGAGATTGGCTCTTTATGTCACACCAGCGACCATGAGCGACCACGCCCCCCTTCGCTACGCCACACCTACCTTCCTTATTTAAACCCCGCACGACCGTCATTCGGTGTGAGGTATTGTATAATGCAACTTCCGAGCAACTTTCTCCCTTGTCTTTGGTTCAGCTCCGATCCGCCCGTCTCTCCCGGCTCCTGCGCTTTCCGACCCAGCCCTGATCTTCCCTCGTGTCCTCCCCCGGTGTCTCCCGTCAGCGTCTTCGGACTGGACGGATCTTGGCTTTGACCCTGCTGGTTATTTGGTCTTGTCTTTGGATTGCCCCAGTAAAAGGCTTTCGAACCCTGCCCGAGAGTAGTGTCGTGACACTTTATCTCTGCTAATGGCCCTCAGATATTAAGGATGGGGGAGGAGGGGTACGTCTGGGCAGGCAGCATTGTGCAAGTGATAATCCATCCATCCATTTTCCAACCCGCTTTATCCGTACTGGGACGCGGGGGGTCCGGAGCCGATCCTGGAAGCAACGGGCACAAGGCAGGGAACAACCCTGGACGGGGGGGCAGCCCATCGCAGGGCACGCAAGTGATAATGTGACATCCAAATCATCTTCTACATGACTCCACCTATACCAGTGGTCCTCAATCCTGTTCCTGGCGCCCCCCCTCACCAGATTGTTTTCATTCAACCCTCCCTTAATCAGGCTTATATTGTCCTTAATAGGCTAATAATGAATGTAACAGGTTAACAGCAGCATGGGCTGGAATGAAGACCTTCTGGGGGGGGGGGGGGGTACGGCAGAAACAGGATTGAGAACTACTGACCTACGTTAAAGACATCACGCTTCATACAGCATTGTGTAGCAGAGACATTAGGTCCAATGTCCCAAACTAACCGTCTCTGAAGAGGCAGACCTGAAAGGCGGTACTGAAAACTAACTGATCGATCCTCTTTTTAAAAATGAAAAAAAAAAAAAAATTATGCACTAAAAACGATTTATATTGGAGCAATGCACCACAATCCTCAAACCGCAACTGAAAAGTCTACATGTACGGCATACTTAAAAATATGTTTAAAATCCATGCAAATGATATGTAATTGATTTAACAGGGCGACTCCAAAATGTTTCTTACAAATAAAGACAGAGAAATGACATCCCGACATCCCGACCCACGAATGACTGAAGTGAAATGCCATCCATATTTGGCTGGTATGATAAACACAGGGAATGGGCTTTTCTTGGAAAAGTGTGGCTCCCTGATTTAAATCATTGTGAATATTTGAGTCAGTGATATCCACTGATACTCACCAGTATGCAGCACCAACACCTCTTTTCTCTTCAGAGCACTGGCACCTCTCAATATCTGCTGGTACTGAATAACAAGGGGAGTACCGGCACCTGGTACTCAATAATAAGGGGAGTACCGGCACCTGGTACTCAATAACAAGGGGAGTATCGGCACCTGGTACTCAATAATAAGGGGAGTACCGGCACCTGGTACTCAATAACAAGGGGAGTACTGGCACCTGGTACTGAATAATAAGAGGAGTACCGGCACCTGGTACTCAATAACAAGGGGAGTATCGGCATCTGGTACTGAATAACAAGGGGACTACAGGCACCTGGTGCTTAATAACAAAGGGAGTACTGGCACCTGGTGCTGAATAACAAGGGGAGTACAGCCACGTGGTGCTGAATAGCAAGGGGAGTACCGGCACCTGGTACTGAATAACAAGGGGAGTACCGGCCCTTGGGCTGAATAACAAGGGGAGTACTGGCACCTGGTACTGAATAACAAGGGGAGTACCGGCACCTGGCACTGAATAACAAGGGGTGTACCACAGGCTTGTACTGAATAACAAGGGGAGTACAGCCACATGGTGCTGAATAGCAAGGGGAGTATCCGTTACAGCGGTGGGGCATAGTGCAGGCAGGAAAAATAAGGCGACGACACAGAGTAACCTTAACTGATCAACATACAATGACTGACCGGAGAACACTGCAGGGGCAGGTACTTAAATACACAAGGCTAACAAGACAAGGCAGGACTGGTGAGAACAATCATGAGGCACAGAGAAGCAGTAAACAGGTGGATGTAATAAACTAAATCATAGAACTGAGAGACTAACTGACACTAGGAAACAGAATCTAATACTAGGAAAATACCAAGGACAGGTAAAACACAGCCAACGGCACAAAGCAAGAAACAAACCAGAACGCAAACCACGAACTAGGAACAAGAGAACTAATACAAAAGAAACACTAGGGAACAAAATCTAATAAATACAAAAACAGAGGAGGCTGGCCTCAAACTCATGACTAAAGGGTTTACAGCCCTATACTCAGCCCATAGAGTCATGTGGCAGTCTGGGGAACTGGGAAGCACACTAAGGACTTGGACAATAACGAGGACAGGACTGCCAGCAACACCTGCTGGCCAAATGGGGCGGATACATGCTGACCCTGACAGTACCAGCCTCTGGTACGGAATAACAAAGGGATTACTGGTACCTGATGCTGAATAACAAAGGGAGTACCGGACCCTGATGCTGAATAACAAAGAGATTACTGGCACCTGATGCTGAATAACAAAGGGAGTACCGGAACCTGATGCTGAATAACAACGGGATTACTGTCACCTGATGCTGAATAACAAAGGGAGTACCGGAACCTGATGTTGAATAACAAAGGGAGTACCGGCACCTGATGCTGAATAACAAAGGGAGTACCGGCACCTGATGCTGAGTAACAAAGGGATTACCGACACCTGGTACTGAATAACAATGGGAATACTGACACCTGGTGCTGAATAACAAAGGGCTTACCGACACCTGTGGCCTGTACTGTGAAGGGGTTACTGGCTTATCGGGGTAACTTGTCGGATTTAAGGTAGTCTTGGCAAAATGTAAGTGAATGAATATGAAGTCCATTTAAACTGTAGTACCTTAAATCTGACAATTTACCCCGATAAGCCAGTAACCCCGCTTCGTAGTACAGGCCACTAGTGCTGAATAACAATGGGAGTACTGGCCTCTGGTACTGAATAACAATGGGAGTACCATCCTCTGGTATGTAATAACAAGAGGAATACCTGTGCCTGGTACTGGATAAGACGGGGACTGCCAGCAGCTGGAGTTGAATAACAAAGGCAGTACCGGCCTCTGGTACTGAATAACAAAATGTGTACCAGCATCTGGTACTGAGTAACAATGGAAGTATCAGCCTCTGGTACTGAATAACAAAGGGAGTACTGGCACCTAGTACTGAATTACAAGAGGAGTACTGGCACCTGATGCTAAATAAAGGGAGTACCAACCTCTGGTACTGAAAAACAAGGGGTGTGCCAGCAACTGGAGTTGAATAAGCAAGTACTGGCCTCTGGTACAGAGTAACAAAGGGAATGCTAGCACCTGTTTTCCCCCATTTCAAGCACTCGTGTTACCTGCAGAAAATTTTAATTGGGGTGACCATCAGGGGCCGGTTACCTTTAGGGGGTGGCATGGAACAAAAACTAAATGCTCAGCCAACATGTTTGTTATGCTCATAAAAGCAGTGCCTGCAATACAAGTACTACAGCTGATCTCGAAATAAATACTAACATTTCCCTCGGGAAGCACCGCATCTTTCATGGTTCTGCTTAGAAAATAAAATAACCAGCATTTCGTTTTTATTATTTTGAGACGGACTGGCAGCAGAGGTGGCCATCCCTTAAATCGAGCCCTGTTTTGAATGTGTAAAATAGGACAGAGACTAATTATTCAATGCGGGGAAAACTGCAGGTGGTGGCAGATTTCGAAAAGCATAGGGATATAAGCGTTGCCTTTGATGTTTGCTCAGAGAAGGGGTGAAATCATTTACTGATGAAACTCTCTGGGTCTAAACCTCTTACGGCGGCCAACACCTTAACATTGGCTTTGATTAATTTCTGTGGCCTCAGAATTTATTACGAGAATGAAAAACCAAACGCACTCCTTTGCTCGCAGCTTGGTGTAAATCTGGGGGTCTGCGATAAGTCCTCATTACGTTTAAACAATAATAACCGGAGCGATAATAAACGTGCGTCTCTGCGCTGTCGCCAAGTGAGCGGGGGACCGGGAGGCGTAAGCCGCTGGAGTTCTGCTGGACTTAGTCGGTCTTGGCGGATGATGGCTGCGTGGTGCATTATCTGCTGGCTGAATGTCGTCCTGAGAGCAGAGCGATAGCTGCGCTCTTTGTCTAGGGAGAGAAGTATGGCGTAAATAGACGGAAGTTTGAATAGATAACTTCATTCATCCAGCTGCTTCTGCTGGACAGGATTGCAGGATAATAATAATAATAATAATAATAATAATAATAATAATAATAATTATTATTATTATTATTATTATTATTATTATTATTAACATTATCATTATTAATAATAATATTAATACTACTAATAATAATAATGTTATTATTATTATTTTTATTATTTATTTTATTTTTTTTTTATTACTCAAAAAGTCAGTTTATTACTGTTATTCAGTACTCAAAAACTAAATAGCCTAGCTAGGGAGTAGACTCTAACCAGTAGAAAATTCTGCTTCGACATCTCCTAAATAAATAACTACTTTATTTACCATTTAGTGTAGTGACTGCTGGTGGCCTACAGGGGGCCCCCAAGTCTCAGGAACTCACGCAAATGCCTGGTTTGAATGGTGATAAAAAAAACCCTCGCTGGCCGTGGGTCGTGTGTGCTGTTATTCGATAAACAGATTGCGGGACCTTAGGCTCATTATTCCAGGGAATTCTGAGCAAAGGTGCTGGGGCTTAAAAATGGTGCCTAGATGAAATCCCAAAATAGGTCCCTCTGTCCCCTTGAGCTGGTTTTTAACATTAACTAACACACACACGCGCGCCTCTGGCTGACTCACACACGTCGGTCCAAATGCATTTCCTGTCCCCAAACTGGGGGCAGAGTCACCGTCTTCCTCACACACATGCGCAGCGAGCAGTGTGAGAGACACTAATACATTTAGATATATTGCTCAATCTGGCATGGCCACCTGTGGTGACAGTGACAAATCATACATTAATAAGCTATGAGGATGGCTTTCCCGCTTCGAGAAAGTCACGTGCTTGATTTATACAGCCTGAAGATAAGCTGGGGAAGAACAACAACAAAAATATTATTATAAAATGAGATTCAAACACATTTATGGGTCAAGATGATTTTAACCCTGAATTATTTGATGGGGCAGCCGAAAATATTGGAAATGACGTTCAGATACTCCCAGACCTTCCATGGGGGAAGTATGAGCGTGATTCTGTGGATTTGGTACCTAGGCTGGCTCCTTCCCTGAACGCATGCACTGAAGTATGTTTTCCTCTGAAACAAAGAAGGGGGCGCTGTTGGCTCCCACCTCCAGGCTCATGGCTTCGAATATCTCCTCCACTCTGTGTGGTGACCCTCCCAACCTTGTGCTGCGTGGGGTGGGCTCCAGGTGCCCCCCCCCCAGCAACATAAGCGGTAAGAAGATGGATGAAACTAAGAAAATATAAAATAAGAAATTAAATGAATGGGAAAGATGCACAGTGAGCTCGGTAATAAGGGCGTGTATAATTTGTTTGTACACATTAATGACTTCCTCAGAAATGGCATTGAAGCCAATAGTGATGCTCCGTAATAAAATCCTTATATCGTTTCTAAAACATCAAACGGGAAATACCCAGGGGCGCTGGGGGGGGGGGGGGGGGGGTCACCAAGGGG
>JAODLC010000045.1:2819634-2835849 GCA_026781145.1 Hippopotamyrus pictus | reverse complement strand
GGGGGGGGGTGGGGGGGGGGGGGGGGGGGGGGGGGGGGGGGGGGGGGTGTTAGGGGTTTACTCTGCATTTGTTTTCAAAAACCAGCAAGTCCACCGATTGGCTGCCGGGGCACTGGGTGACATTCCTGTGCACAGCTCTGAAATGCATTTTATCTCCCACAGTAAAAGACGCTTTTAAATTAAATATAGAATAAGAAGGTAAAACGCAGCTCGTCACACACGTCACCGAGGCACTGGGGGGTACAGAGGTAATCTGTGCCAGGGTGGAGAGACGGTGCTGCGGGGGGGGCCTGGGAGCCCAATCCTTGGGAGGGGGGTGCAGAACCCCAGCTGGTTAGTGAACCAACGCACATACATACACATTCATTATGTCGTCCCGAAAACATAGATGAACATCAGTGAGGAAGGTGAGGGGTGAGGGACTGACCGTCGGGGGGGGGGTGGGGGGGGGTCTTAGCTCATCTCCCAAGGTCACTAAGCCTGAAAGCCGGGACGGGGGAGGAGGGTCTGAGCCGATCACTAGGTCTGAGAAACTGCCAAATGCTGTGAACGTAAATGCGAATGTAAACAATGCCGGAGTACGAATGTCCTCTGTGCTTTGCTCCGCGACCAGGCCTCACGTGGCGGCCGAGGCGACACCCAGCCATGCAGAGCGCCGTGTCAGGTGAGCGTGAGCGGGAAGCTCACCTGTGTGCTGACAAGCTGTTACTGGAAGCCGTCAAGCGTTGCGGACTGGAACAGAAACAGGAAGTGGCCGCTTCCCTTCTCAGGCAGCTGGTGGATATTACGCATTGCCAGCTCACCGCAGCCACCCCCCCCCCCCCACTCCCCTCTAACCCCTACCTCCACCACCACACCACCACCCGCCCGTACCCACCAGGGTTTAATGCCGCAATCCCCAAACCCCCTACTGGGCGTGTGCAGTTGGTGCTGAATCAGCCCAGCTGTAATACCATAACGGCTCACCTGCATGGCTCTCACCGCTAGGTCTCATGCTTTAACTAATAAAGAATGTGACTCAGCCCTAAACTAAACCCAGGCAAACCCCTAGCAGGATCAGCATAAGATTACAGCGCAGAGGCAAAAATGTTCTTTATCTCTATTAATCAATAAAGCAAGGTCTCATTCCATCAATTAATAAGCCTGATATGTTTGGGTTTATTCCTAGATTGAGACAAGAATGGATGTTTATATAAACGTCTGAACTGTTTGTGTGATCACCCTCAAAGATTCACCCGGAACCCAAAGAGGCGTCCGCTAGCCAGAATCTCTTTGTCGTTCTTTGAGACGAACTCTTGCCATTCTGACACTGAATTTTTACCAGAATCACACGAGAAATGGAGCAAAACTTTTATTAGATGCGAAGGAGGACAAGACACCCAGCCTTAGCAGTAAAGGTCAGGGTGTGTTTGTGTGTATGCACGTGTGCATGTGTGTGTGAGAACCAAGTCTCACCTGGGCCTGGGTGCAGGCGAATCCACCCTGGGAGACACATCTACTGAAGGCGCTCGCAATCACTGCGCCTGCATACCGCATCTGCACACCGCATTTGCCTAGCGCGTCTGCGTACACCTGGCTGTTGACGGGAAGCGCTGAGGGGAAGCTCATGCGATTTGAATACCTTTGTACTCTTGCTGGTAACTGTGGCGATGGGGGCCTCACCTGTCAGCCGTTTCTGCTGGGGTGGGGTCCGACCCCTCTGGGAGGGCAGACTGTCGATTAACAGAAGGGAGACGTGCCTTTAGATGCGCGATGGCTTTATAGTACGTCAGGAGGTCCTTGTGTGAGATGCCAACACCCCCCCCCACACACACCCGCCGAGTCTCACGAAAGGCAGGTTTGGACAGCCCCGGCCAGCCCTAGAAGTACCAATCTGCATATTCTGAGCGAGAGTTACAGAAAAAACACGACCCGACACTTGCTGGGAGTTCCTGTAACCAGGACCCATGCCGATTTTAAAATATGATTCATATGCAGATAGCGTGCTGGAAGGTGAGAGGGATCACACTCTGTGTGTCAGTCTCTGATGACAGTTCTACGCTTTCGGGCCAGATGTGATATTTGGTGACAGCCCCTGCAGCGAGTCCGTCTGCCAGCTGGTCCCGTCCCCAGCGGCCTCTGTGCTGTTTTGAAAAATGACCCGTTCGCTTGTGGCCTGCCACAGGTACTGTGAGCTTCCGGCCCGTGACACACGTAGCCAGGCTTTATCTTCTGCTTCCAGTAATTCAGCAGGACACATACGTAGCCGGGACCTTGTGCCACACCGGACTCACTTAACATCTGCTTGTCTCCCCCGCCTCCACACTTGAGCTCTTCTTCGTTTATCAGCAGCCTGGTGAAATAAAACCGTATCAGAGGTAGATGGAAAGATGCAGACAGGTTACAGGAGTTCAGAGTGTGGAGGTGTTTCTGCTGCGTTTGCCATTCCGATCTTACCTTGATGTTACTTCATCCCTTGCGTAGCACCGAGTAGCATCTGTCACATCATACGCAGTGCTGGGGCTGCCGTCCGAGGCTCAGCAGGTTCGGACCCTGTGCTTGTGACCGGAAGGTCGTCGGGTTAAATCCCGGAGTGATTTCTTTTTTCGCCCGGTGGGCCCCCGAGCAAGACCCTTAACTCCCACTCTCTCCAGAGATGGTCTGATCCTGCGTTCTCAGTTATACGTTGCTTTGGATATAAGTGAAATGTAATCCCCCGAAATCATCTCGCAGTTCAGGCTAAATAATCACAGGGTATCAGACCCAGGGGGGGATGTAGCAGATGAATAATAGCCTTGGACATAGGGAGGGGTTTCATATCCTCGTGGATACACACACACACACACACACACACACACACACACACATTCTATGTGGTTCATTTGCAATGCTCCTGTGACATGAAACTCAAACACTCAAGCAATCACGTGGGGGGGGGGGGGGGGCAGAAGGGGGAAGTCTAGGAGCTGAATGCACGTGACAGAAATGATTAATTTCTGGGACAAGATCTCAGCCCGAGGAGAGCGGCGTGCTCCAGTTTGGCGCATGCGAGAGAACCGCCGTTACCTCTGGCTATAAATAGCTGTGTCTGGGAGCAGAACGACAAAGCCGATCAGGCTGGGTTTCACGCGCTAAACAAAATCCATAATTGAAATGCCAGTAAAGATATAGAAAGGGATCAGCAAGTCAATGGACTGTGCGGGGCCGCCTAATATGGCTGAGGAGCATAGCGTTCCTGGAAGCCATGTCATGCAAATGAATTTATGGAGAATTTCCTTGCTAAAGCAGGGAGTCACTAGCCTGCTCGATCGGCACTGCGACGGGGCAGAAGGACTCGGCCAATAAGAGCTCAGAGAGGCGGGACGGTACCATCTGGGAACCGCGAGGCCTGGGCTCCGCCCCTCACGGCAATACGTGGAACACAGAGCTCAAACCCGGAGCCTCCAGCCTGTATAGATGGCCGGGCCCAGGCAGTGTCATGCTGGGGAGACGCCAGGGGCCCCGAAGCTGCTTACAGCGCAGCTCATGTGAGGCCTGATCCTGCCCAGCCTCTAATCACTGTTTTCTCCCATTTGTTGCTCCCGTATTAGATTTTTCCTCTGAATCATAGAGCACGGGGGTGGGGGCATCAATACTTATTTAATAATTTATCTGCCACACCATGATTGGCTGTGCTCAGTGCTGCTCCTAGCCATGTGGCCCCCAAGACAAGCTTCAGTGTTGACGCCCCCTCCCCCCAAGCTTCAGCATCTTCCACCCCCCGCAAGGTTTAACACCAGCACCCTCCCCCATAAGCTTCAGCACCAGCATTCCCCCACCCACGAGCTTCAGTGCTGGCGTCCACCCCCCCCCCCAACCCCACAAGCTTCAGTGCCGTCATCTCCCCTTCCTCCCCGCAAGCTTCAGCACTGGTGCCCCCCCCTCCCCGTTTCATTGTATCTTGGATGTAAAGCGGATCTCTTGATTGAAGATCGGCATTGACTTTAGTCCAATTAGGCCCAGTACCGATATACACCTACCAACAAAATTTGCCGATTCTGGGGGGGGGGGGGGGGGGGGGAGTCTATCCCATGGGAAAGTGCCAGATGGCCAGTCCAGGCCTTCTTGCATGGTGTGCTGTAGATGCTTCTTGCACTGGTGGTGGGGGGGTGTTATCTAATGGGTGAACTGGTTCTGGCTGTAATGGCCCTTTCTTCAGGGTCGGCATTTACATTTAGCCACAGCCTGCTCTCCCCATTCCCGGGTGAGTCTCACACAATGATCAAAAGTTAATCCTCCAAATGTGTAGCTACGATGACTCTTTGCCCCCCCATCACCCTGCAGAGTCCCAGAGTCCATCGTTATGGTGTCATTTCCAGTGCCAGACATCACATGACATCACATGACATCACATGACATCACACGCGTGGGTGTTTCCATGTCTCCTGAGCTCAGTCAGGTTATTTCTCTGTGGTAGGGAAGGCAGGGAAGGCACAGTTGTTTTTGAACTCAAATTTTCTTCTTTCTTTTCTCCTTTCTCCGGCCATATTTCTTCATCTCGAGAGTGAAAGCTCAGTCTTCGTTTCTTGCTCTGACTGTTTCCTTCACACTCTGATAGATTTTGCCACCTGGAAGCAGATGAAACGCAACTCTGTAGGCACAGAACCGTGGTAAAGGTTGAGGACGTGGGGCAGAAAGTATTTCGTCTGTCCTACAGAAATCAATATTAAATATAATTTGGTCATTGTGTCTTTATAAGACGTAAATGATGGTTCTGTTTTTCACATTTTCTTTACCTTTTTTTTTTGCTATTACTAGGCCTAATACTGGAGACTACCATACGACTGCTAGCTTATGAAGGCTCCCTGGAGTCATAATGTCCTGATTTCAGCCCCCCCACCCCCCCCCCTCGAGGCACTGGCAACATCAGCAGCCTCGCAAGGACATGGCCATTTGTGGACGGCCTTTAGCTGGTGGCCTTCACTGACATCGGGACTTGCAGGACAGCCTTCCGGCTGCTCTAAAGCAAGACAATGTTGTGTCCTGAGAGCAGAAGTGGACTCCTGCATGCATTGCTCCTCCTGCATGCATTACTTCCAGCTCCTTGTGCATCAGGGCCTCGCCTGCGAATTCCAGCCGTTTCCTCTCTGACTCACCAAGGACCCGTAATGAGGATATCGTCTGAGAAACAGCACACGTGCTGCACAGCTTGGGAGTCTGACCCATTGCAGTCCTGCTTTATCCCTTGTGATAGTATAGTGCCCTGCACATGTTAACTAATGTGATAATTTCATGTGATTGAATGTGACTTTGACTGCTAACAGCCCGGAGACTGGACTGCACATCTTACGCTGGACACAGAGCCAGGAAGGTCCTTGCCAGTGGGTGACGTGTGATTCTCCTCCTTCCCTCTCATGCTAATTGTAACTTTATAACCTCCAGTGATTCTCAGGCACCTTTCTGCTTTCAGGATTACCGCCTCTGGGGGTTGCCCTTTGGCCGGAAGCCGTTTGTTCTTCCAGGACCTTCTGCCAGACTTGGGGGTAGCGTCCTTCTTTTGCGTTCCGCTGTTCTCATTCTGTCCTGAATGCATGGCTGCCGTGCTTGATGAGCACAGGATCAGGATCAGGCTCGCTACACGGCTGCGCTTTTAATTTGCCCGGCAACTCGATTTGGTTCTCTTGAGGACGCTCTTAAATTAAGACGTGATTCCCAAGCTCTCAGGCGGTGATAGATTTCCGCAGCTTCGCACCTCAGCACCTGCGGATCTGATTCCGTCCCCCGGGTTGGTGGCTCTGCAGCTTGCACATTCGCCCCTCGTGCTACAGGTCTCACCCAGGTCCTTCGACTCCTAGAGCCCCGTCTTCTGAAGGAGTGCCTGAGGGAGCCACCTCACTGATGCAGTGCTGGGGGGGCTCAGCTTTGCCTTGGCTGGCACGTGGCAATTTACCCAGTTCTGCATTCCATCTGCACACTTACCAACTGAACCTGCCTGCTTCATGCCCTCAGACCTCCCAAACTCAGTACTTCTGTCATGAGTCAGATATTTTGCTGCCCATCCACCCCCTGTACTTTTCCACACCCGAATGCATAATGTGATAAATCAGTTTGGTGGCTGCATGTTGCTGCAATGCCGTCGCCAGTCTCCATCCTGCACATCCCAGGTTTCTCCATGATAATGGCCGCCAGTCTCCATCCTGCACATCCCAGGTTTCTCCATGATAATGGCCGCCAGTCTTCAACCTGCACATCCCAGGTTTCTCCATGATAATGGCCGCCAGTCTTCATCCTGCACATCCCAGGTTTCTCCATGATAATGGCCACGTGCTGAACGCTGCTCACATGACATTAAGGCTTCTTTAGTTGACTGGGGCTGCAAATCATTTCATGGAGACATAGCTCTTCTCATCACACGTGTCACTGCAGAAGCAGTTTAATTTAATTTACATTACATATTTTTTTCACAAAAGCTTTTATCCAAAGCAACACACATTTGAGAAAGATGGGTGAAACCATCCCTAGTTACTGGCCTTGCTCAAAGACCGAACGATGACATCACTCAGCCAACTGGGAGTTGAACCAGTGACATTTCACTTACTGGTATAGCATCGAAACCTGCTGAATTACACCCGCCAGTTTCTTTAGGCCCTTGTTAAATCGAAGCATTCCACTCAGTGCTTAAAGCAGGTACACAGCCAGCTTTTTACCCACAAAGCCAGAGCAAAGGCTTGTCTCTGCTGGACAAAGCTGTTTCTCTCTGTGTCTCTTACTGTTCCTGAGTGTTCAGACTGGCTCTACGGGAGGAAAATCACGATGGATAACCGAACACAGTTCTAAGAAACATCATGTTTTAGCGTCGTTCCCCTGGACACTCATTATGAGGAAGATAAGATAAGATAAGATAAGATAGGACAGGATGGGACAGGACTGGGGTAATTTACTTGTTATAACAGTCTATAGATTAAAAAGCAACAGAAAAAAACAGAACAAAAGATACTACAACAAATAGAAATAAATAAGAAAATTAGCACACATAGTTACACATACTGCAGATGGATGAGTCAAATACACATACAGATATTGCAACCGAGTAATAAATATATGTTACATATGTATGTTCTGTACACTGTTTATTGCACAGTGTACAGGACAATCTTGTCATTTGTGAGCATTAGGTCACTGAAGTGTTATAAAGTCTGATGGCTGATGGAATGAAGGACCTGCAGAAGTGTTTCTTCTTGCATGTTGGATGAAGCAGTGTGGTGCAGAAGGAGCTTCGTAAAACAGCCTCACTATCTCGTGCACCTCCGTCACCTAAACCATAAGCTCCTCATCTGAAGTCTGGGATTCGGATCTATAATTATCTTTGACATCCAGTTAGGTGAGAGGGCCAGGCTCACCACGCATCCACATCCAACTGCATGGATCAGGTAGAGATGGGGTTATGGAAAACACAACAGAAATGTCAAAGTGGATCTTCCATATGAGAGGAGAAAGGCAGTACACACTGATGAACTTTCAGTTTGTATCCCACAATCCTCTTTGCTTCTGAGTCCTTCCTACCAAGAACTGTATATAGCTGCCAGGATTTGAATTCCTTAATCATGACAGATAAGCCCTTCCAAGAAGTGGGGTTTGCATGCCATGATAAAAATAATGTTTCGGCTGAGCACACAGATCGCTTCGGTTAGTTGGTCTATTGAAGTTCATCTCTATCTCTCACCCGCTGGCCACGGTCCCCCCCAAGACCTGGAGGTGCAGTTTACTCGAGGGTGGTGGCTTTTCTGAAGGACTTCTGGCTGCTTCCTGGAAAGCAATCTTGATTTATCAGAACTGGTGCAGTTATGTGGTTTGTAATGGGGCCACCGGCAAGCATTTCCAGGAACTTGAGGGCCTTTGTTCTGGCAGAACTTACTCCAGTCTAAATTTATGACAGAGACGGTAGGGTGGGGTGGTGCGTTGTGGTGTGGGGGGATTGATGACAGTGTGGAGAAAGCACTTACATGATTCGAGTGTCATTGAACAGCATCAAGATCAAGGTGGTAAACACATTAAACAACCAGTAGGCTCCAGAATGTAAGCATCTGCATTTGTGTGTGTCCGCATTTATGTATGCCTTACCAGTGTCAACCAACCAGTAGAGTACTCTGTGACTGTGACTCTTTATACTCAACTGGTTGGGTGGAATAAAACCTTGGCTTGGATTTGTACTTTCTGGACCTGAACTTTCCACCTCTAGTCGGTATTTTTAATCACCCAAATTACTTCCCTTTTTCTGGAAAGCTTTGGCTCACATGCTAGATCCATACCCATCTGATGGTCCCTTTCTGAAAAAACCAAACCAGTAACTCCCAGTTCATTTTGGGTTTATACACTGACTGATCTTATCTACAGATCAGTTTTGACACCAAAGCTTCAGGTCAGTCCCTTGACTGGTCAGCATTGAGATTGCTGTTGATAAAGGATTGGGGGGGAAAAAAGAAAGAAGGAAGAACAAGGAACTGAGACAACAACCTAATTCAATAAGATAAGTCCTTGAAAGGAAAGAGCATCATAGCTGTGAAAAAGGCAAACATGTGAAACCTGGTTAAAGGGAAGTGACACTGTATTAAGCGAAACAAATCAAACACAGATATAACGTGTTAGTAAATGGATGTTGGGCCACCTCAAGCCTCCAGAACAGCTTCAACATCCCTTGACAAACAGTCTACAAATGCCTGGACCTCTGTTGTGGGATGTGACCTCAGTCCTTGGTGAGTATTGGCATTGTTTGACATTTGCTCGCTCAGCCCCTGGGTCAAGCGGGTTGAGTCGTGGTGATAGTGGAGTCAATTCCCATTTGGACAGTAATGCTTCAGGACAGGATGAACTTGATGACTCAGAATAAAATTTGTTCTTTTTGGCAGTTTTATTGACCTATGGAAGCATAACTGAGGCTTAACTATGCCAGAAAAATGCACCCCACCCCAAGATAGTTGGCTGAACCCTTTGCCCTAGGAAATCGGTACTGAAGACTGCAAGCCCTGTTCGACTTGGGCCACACACCCACTTTCCTAATAACAGAAATGACTCACATGACCCAATGACATTTCCCTGCACCGTTCAGTACCATCATGTGCTCTTTGTACACTTCACCTGACTTTTCAGATGTGACCAGAAAGAGACGCAGACTCTTGGAACCTGATCTGTGGCTGAGCAGTCTACATTTTCGCCCACTTCTGGATATATATCAGAACGTCGAGTGGTCTTAATCTCTGAAGTTGGTGCCTATCATGCTCAAAGAATCATACCACTCTCAAAATTACCAAGACCTCTTCTAGTCTTGCTTGATAACATAACTAACAACTGACTTATTCCTTGGATTTTTATGTATAACCCTAATTACCTAGTAGATGTTATTTTTATAATTAATTTAGGAACCATACTGTGTTACCACCCACTCTCAGTGTGCTTAATAGCCAGCCCCTTATCTAGTACAGAGTTGTGATTCCCACATATCTTCATTCGATTAATCATATCTTTTATTTTGCTAGTTGCCAGTATCTACGTCTCCAATCACGCTGCTTTCCTCTCCAGTCATCACTCATGCCCAGATTGTTATTCAGCCAGATCACTGTGACTCCAATCAATAGTGGTAGGAAATTCAACCAGTGTGTTTGCACTTTATCTGCTGGTGAACCTGTCATGTCTGTTTGAGTAGGATGCAGTCATGTGGTTTGGCTACACAGGTCTCCAGTGTTGCGTCTATAATGGTAACTGGTTACAGCCCTTAGATCAGCAGGATTTCTTTGGTGTTGAAGTACACGATCCACGCAGAATTAAATACGAGAGATGAGAGCGATATCCACACCCGCCTGCAAAGTGAGATGTTTTGACATTTGGTCAGTGAACTGAGCCTCCTGTGGATGGAAACTTCACGTCAACAAGAGGAAGACAACAACAACACAATCGACAGCCCCTTTCATGTTTGCTGCAAACTCGAGTTTCATCCGTGCTGAATGTCCAAGGCGGCCTGAGCCCATCTTACTGAGGCGTCACCCACATCATGCCGCTGGACCTTTGAAGAGCATGACTTTCAGGTTGATCTGCTGGATGGCAATAGGGAGTCTTCTGCTCACTAGGGAAGTTTCATTTCTTCTTAGCTAATAAGATGTTGATTTCAGAGTTTCTTAGAAGTGCTTTCAAAACTGCTGCCGGCTTCTCAGCAACTTTTCATGCCTAATTCCTATGAATTCCTATTGCTATGAATTCATAAATTGGAAGGATTATGACTCATTAATAAAGGTTTCCACTGTCGTCATTGACATTGTTCTTTAATCCATTTCCACATCATTTTTGTCAGGTATATAACTAACTAAATAAATGTGTATTAAAAATGCATCTACGTAGAGGAAGAGACTGCATGCTTCGTCCTGAATCCAAATTCTTCAACAGTCATTCAGGTCTCTACGAGAAAGAAGATTTTAATTTAGATCGATTTATGGTAAAGATAAAGATATGGTATCTTGTCCGGTAAATCTGAGGTCACATAAACACGGAGTATCTTGCACTGTAAAGATGGCGTGCCTTATATGGTAAATCTGATGTTGGCTTTAGGGTAAAAATGAAGTAAAATACCTTGTGCAATAGTTTAGCAACAGTAAACCTCCTGGGACCTTCTGTTGATCAGTCCCACTCTGGGATTAAGAGACTAACCCCAGGCTGAACCTTTCTCTCCAGCCCGTAAGAGGACGCAAGTGCCAGCTCATCCCTCTGATTAATATCCTTTCACATTCCAGTAAGCGTGAGAACCCCTTGATGCTCGCAATGCCCGGCCCTTATAACAGATGACGGCCCTGACTGTACAGTTCCAAGAGTGGGAGAGATGAGTAAGGAAGATGGAGGATGTAGATTGGGATTATATGGTAAGTGTGGAAGTGTGGGACACTAAGGTGTAGAACTGACTGTGTGTGTGTGTGTGTGTGTGTGTGTGTGGGGATTAGGTTTATATTATTTTGTGGGGACCAAAAAATGCCAAAAGTCTCATTTCTTGTTTGGTTATTGATGGTTAAGGTTAGGGCTGGGTAGGGGTTAAGGTCGTCATGTTGGGATTAGAGTTTTTCCCATGGAAATGAATGGAGAATACCCACAGAGATATAATTACAAACCTGTGTGTGTATATGTGTGTGTGTCTGTCTGTCTGTCTGTGTCTATGCATCTGTGTGTGTATGGGTGGGTGGGTTTCTTTACCACATTGTGGGGACCAAATGTGCCCACAAAGTGGTAAAATCTGTTACTTTTCAGCTCGTGGCAACATTTTCCAGGTCCCCTAATACGAACCTCAATTTTATAAAAACAAACAAAAACCTAAAAATGCCAAAAGTCTCATGCTTTGTTTAGTAACTCATGGTTAAGGTTAGGGCTGGGTAGAGGTTAGGGCTGCAGTTGTCGAGATTAGGGCCTTGCTCATAGAAATGAGAGTCCCCACAGTGATATAGATACCAAATCTGTATGTGTGTGGATGTTTTAATCTTAAATTTTAGGAAATGCTTGATAATGCTTGACAGTACAGGATGATTGCGTCAAGACTCCCTACTCCCCCCCAGTTATTGCTCATGTGAGAGTACTTCCTGTTGGCCCGCACAACAAAAGTGTCTGAGAGCTGCTTCCTCATTCATCTGGAAAGAACAATGAGCAGTCTGCTGTCCCCGCCTCCCCACCCCCGCTCTGATAGACCTTTCAGTATTTCATAAAACGGCCTCTTGGAATGAATAAAGCAGCCTGTAGGTGTTCTGCATCACAGTGATGTGCAGAATCTCAGTGTTCGCTCTCACTTTCACATCACCTGACAGGGAAGTTTACATGGGCAGTCCTCCGCTGTTCGTTCCATTCACTCGTAAGCTGGTTTGGACAGAATTCCTGTGTATTCTGAGTGGGGTGTGTTCACATGCTCTGCTTCTTTTGAGGCCAAGATCTGGTTATGGCTTACCTTCTGCCTTGATATGATGTCCTTCAGTTGGGTGGAGCCGTTCCACGCCAAATGCACTGAAAGTGACAATGTTCACCCTGCTTCCCTGCACCACCAGAAGATAAGCATCTCCACCTTGCTTGCACCACCCTCCACCACAGTGGAGATTTACCGCATGTGACAAACAGTTTCTGGATTTGTCACCATAGAAACGTCTCCAGGTGCCAGTCCAGTCCGCATAAAGCTGCAAAGTACCAGCAGAGACTCCGGAAACCACTGGCTCAACAGGTCCAAACTGGCCATGGAATTCAGCTCAAAGAAAGGCTCTGGGCAGAATTTCAAAGCAGAGCCAGCAAAGCCAGTTCCCACCACTGGGACGCCGGCAGGGTTTTAGCTACAGCAGGGGCACCATTAGAGATTTGCAAATCAAGAATGCACATCAAACTGGGTCCCCAACCCAAACCAATACAGTTATGCTCCAAATGTTTTAGGGCCCCTGTCACACAAGGACCTTTTACCCCCCACCCCGGGTAAAAGGTCAACATCAAAATACAGAACACTTGTGCCTCAGAGACAGACGCACAAGCTGAACCGCGTCCATTTGTGTAAACAAGCTCAACTTACTTTGAATAATTGTGCCTCCTGTTCAGGTAAGGAATCATAATCGATGTGTAAAATCGATGAGTTAATAAGGCTGACAGCAAATGTATTATGAATGAATCAGTAATGCCACTAAAATGAGAAAGAAGATTCTGGCTTTGTGGTGGGTCGGTTCAGTCAGACGGTCTGACGGTCCACCGGTGGTCAGGTTCAGTCAGATGGTCTATTGGCGGTCTGGTCCATTCAGATGGTCCACTGGCGGTCTGGTCCAGACAGACGGTCCATTGGCAGTGTGGTCCAGTCAGACCACTGGCTGTTTCCAACAGCAGCCTCTGAGACCGCGTCTGTTGGGTCTGGCATTGTAACAAATTGTGACCGCGTTCCCTTTTCACACGTGCATGCCTCTCATGCTCATGCACGTGCACAGGGCCCCCTAAAGACCCTCGTTTTCACTGTAGGTCCCCCAAGGGTGTGTCCTGCAGGGCCCAGCTACACCCAGTACAACTCGCATGTCGGAGCTCCATCTGGTAACTTTGTGACTCATTGCTCCAGCCCCAGGCGGCGTCCACCCCCCCCCACTGTCGGAGCTGCACCCCCCCACCCTGTCCTGAGCTGAACTTCCTTGCAGCAGTAAATGAGGTCTCGAGGATTCAGGCTTTCCATGTGAGACACGTTTGGCTGACACGCCTTTACAGTAGAGTGTAGGCTGGTGGTGGTGAAAGAGAGAGAGAGAGAGCGAGAGAGAGAGAGAGAGAGACAATCCACCTGAAGTGAGTATGCCAGGCCAGATGGCTTTTTTATTGTCAGCTTGTGGGAGGTGGGAGGTACAACCTGTTCTGGACAAGCCATCAGGCGACCGCCTAGGGTGCCATCTCCTGAGGGTGTATGACTTTGCAACCGCCAGCACCACCCCCCCCCCATTCCGGTCACCCAGGGCTCCACGTGGGCCTTCACCAGCGCCGGGTGAGCTTGGGATTAAGGAGCTGCCATCTTGGGCCAGACCGTGTCCCCGCTTCCTCCCAGGAGGGAGGCGTTTCCGTGCTTCTGGCAGCGCTGCTGTTTTCAAAGCGCGCGGCCTTTTGTCCCCTCTTGGCGGGAGGTAAGCCCGCCCTCACTCTGGGGAGTCCAGGACGAGTGCCGGGAAAAGCTGGAGCCTATCCAGAGTGTCCTCCTGGCCAGCCACCTGACGACACGCTGATTAGCTCTTTGGAAACACTGTAGGACTAAGATCCAGACAATGACAACAAAAGCCACCTTCAGAAGGATCACACTGCACACCAATCTGAAATGCTGATAATACTTAAAAATGCATCTCACTGATGTCTCCATGTCGACACCGGAGCAGAAGAATACGGATTCAACATTTAAGGACTTTTTATTGTTACATGCAGAGTATAGAATCAGACTAAAACATGCAGTGAAATAAATAATGTATAATAAATATGTAATAAATAAGGAACAGAAAGTTATACTGAAAAAGTAAAGAAAAATCAGCCGTGCAACATGACGCATGGTACATCAGCTGCAAACTGAGGTGAGACTATTACTGTGGAACAGTAATGCAACACAAATATACAGCTACTCCCTGTTATCCAAGAGTAAGTTCATCCTAGCAAACTCATATATTTCCATTATTTCTCATGGGGAAAATTCATTCCATGGTCCTCCAGGACACCCTAATGAATCTCCCCAAAATATCCCTAAGACTCAAAAATGCCCATTTCAGCAGGATGAAAGAAGACTTTGCTAATTACAAAGCAGATAGCGGTGTAGTAAATATGGACGTGTGTTCTAATACACAGTAATTTTCTTGCACTAAAATACATTGTTTCGTAGGAATAAAAATGTACATCTGCTAGTCGGGTTTATGTGAGAATAAGAACTGGAATCAATATTAAATTAAAAAACAGTACAATTAATGTATCATAATGTGCTTCTATGGTAATGCGCCGTTACTGGGAAATCCCGAATCTTCCTCTTATGCATTTTGTCTGTGCTGAAATGGGCTTGGACAGTCTATCTCACACTGTGCAGTGGTATTCCCAGGAAGCTCATGTGGGTTTGGACAGCGTGAGTACAGGAGGGTCACTTCCTTGATTTACCCATGGGCTTTCAGAGCTGATAAACTCACATTTTCATTCATCTGACACAGAGAAAGAGAGTCACAATTTTTAGATTTCTGTCAGTTCCATTTATTGCTACATATTAACTTTTTTGCAGCTGCCCACATGGTAATCTATGAGACAACAGGAGACAATAGGGAAACAAGAGCCTCCATGTCTGCATGGGGCCCCCAGTCGATCTGCCCCTTGCGGAAAGCAACTATTAGGGGTCCCAGGGCCCACAGGGGAACATGGAAGCTGGTACAGGGAGGGCTATTAGCTGATGACACGAGGGGTCTTGGCACCTATGACGATGGTTGTGATGGCAACATTAAAGGGTTAGACACAAGCAAAGGAGATGATGTACGATAACTGTGTCGTGTGTAACACACACACTCATTTCCCGGGCTTCTTCTGTAGTGCTGACCCATCAAACTACAGCATAATAGTGAAAATCTGTACACAAAAACTGCAACTCGTAATTATTTCCATATCTGTTTCAATAGGCCTAACATAGTTTCAGCAGACCTGCAATAAGTAAGACAAACAGCTTGCAGTAAATAAATAACAGTATCCATGGCGATTCTCCTCATAGCTGCAGGCTGGTGGGTTTACGTGACACGTTATTGTGGAGGATATAAACTTGATCTCATAACCGGAACGACGTCAGTCCAAATCCTGGGAAGTGCTCTGCTCAAGGCTCCGAGAGGGGAAACTTAACCCCGGAGTCTCCAGCTCAAATTCCCAAGCCAGTTTGCATGAAAGTGCCATTCGAGTACATGGACAGCGAGCTGTTCACGCAGGGGCACGGCTCCGTGTGGGTTTGAGGAATCGCTCTTGGATGCATCGTTTGATCTTCTGAGAAGTTATGTTAGTTTCATAAACAGAGCGCTGCCGAACAGAACATGTTATGGCAAAGCTGAAATCCGCTTTAATCCAGGCTTAATTCACACCAGATGTCTTTGCATCTCAGATTTAACATACCGTCTGCCCCAAACCGAAAGGCATCCGTCTTGCTGCACTTTCCTGTACCCTTCCTTTGCTTCTGATTAATTGTATCCCTGCATCTTTAATGTGGAAAACGTCCTTTCCCACCCCTCTCGCTATCGTTAATGCTTTTCCATAAACCGTGTGACTTGCTGCCTTGGGTGGAGACCAATCAGATCATCACGGTCCAGCTGCATCTGTTTCCATGGAAATGGTAATGATGCTGACATGTGATGCCCTCCCCCACCACTATAGCTTCCAGCTGTGAAGTGGTCACGTCACCAGCACCGTCGGCCTGTAGCGATTACTTTCCTAGAATTTGAGGTTTTTTATTTTTAACCTTTAAAGATGCAGGCGCTGTCTGTGCCGGCTCAGGTGGGGGGTGCCGCCTGTTTTGTTTATTTGAAGCAGGTTTATTTTTATTCAGCTGGTTTACTGCTGATAAAGTGCTGGTCATGTTCTTCTGACTTGTGTTACTGCTGAGTTTTGATGGGGGTGAACAAGTCAGGCTAGCTCTTCAGGGCGGGGGTTTCAAATTTTGAAGCAGGGTTCGTACACATTTTTACCATTACATTTCCATGACTTTTCCATGACTTAAAGGTAAATATTCATGACTTAATA
>JAODLC010000045.1:2791385-2804953 GCA_026781145.1 Hippopotamyrus pictus | reverse complement strand
ATGGGGGAGAGAGAGAGAGAGAGAGAGAGAGCGAGAGAACAGCTGCCCGCAATTGCGTAACCACGGTGACTGTACCGTATGTTCAATTCGCTGAAATCGCACTTCCCAGTAAAAGGCAATTATGTGGTACTCCCTCTGTGAACTCCACTGAACTCGATGTGCGGCCGCCCGCTGGCCGCGCCGGGTCGCGTGTCCCCCCCCCCCCGGGTCCCGTGTCTGGGTTAACAGCAAATTCGCCGCGGGCTCATTGCTCGTGGTAACGGGGCTTTTCGATTGAGTAAAGTTTCTGCTTGACTGAGGCGTTTCGCTGAGCATAAGTAAACATAAACACTGCTCGTGCTGATTACCCGTAGAGAAAACTCCATTCCACCGCACAAAATAATAGGACTTGAAATTGAAACGATGCCTTGTTTGCCAATTGTGCAAATGTAGCAGTATGTAGGGACGCTTCAGCTATCGCATATACCGTCATTCTTTCCTTTGACAGATACACACACACGTTTGTATTTATATCTTTATGGGGACTTACCATTCATCTCTATGGGCTATGACGACCTTAACCCCTACCCAGCCCTAACCTTAACCATAAGTAAGCAAACAAAATACAGGACTTTTGGCAATTTTAGTTTTTCGATTGCAGTCACACATTATTATAAAATTGAGTTTCCCCTTGAGTGGACTGAAAAAATTGTCCCCACAATATCAAAACAACAGGTTTTAAACACATTGTGAGGGGCATTTGGTCCCTACCGAGTAATAAATTCATATCCCCCCCCCGCTTTGGATTTCCATGTATAATCTTGGGTGTTTGATGATCCTGATGGGCCTTTTCTTTTTATCTTCAGTACAGGTAGAGTAAGTTTGTGTCTTTGGCTGCAGCCCCGTCAAAGACTTGCATTAAAAATCTGCCCTGACTGCAGCCAGCCGGCTGATCCAGCTGCAACGCTGCTCTAGCTCCTGCGTCAATGCGCATTCTGAGCCTGTAAGCAGCACGCAGACTTCCCCCGTTATCTTTTCACACACGGCTTCGTCCATTTGTGAACCTCAAGTAGAGCACTGGGGAAGCAGTTCATCTTCCTGGAAGCAACGCATGACAGCAGCGTGAGGAGCTGAGGTGTGATTTTTATACCCCCCATCCAGCTCATCCCCCGGCCGTAAATGCGGGCGCAGTGGCTTCTGCGAAGCCCGTCCGGTCGCCCACCTGCCCTGCTGCGTGCCACTAGCACTTCCTGCCCTGCATGGCTGCAGAGACACGCCGATTCTTGGTAAGGTTGTTGTTTTTGTGGGCCGCCCGTGGTGGGGTGAAAAGCAGTGTTGTTTTGGTAAGGTGAACATCACTCGCAGAGCCAGGTGTACTGTAGCTACGCCCACCCCCCAGGGACGGAAGCACACTTCATCACTCTGCCCACCTCACCCCCCACCCCCACTCTCTCACTTGCTTTTTGCTTTTTCGCAAATGAACAGAGTCTGTGAGCTTTCTCTCATGCCGCATGTGTGTTTCTCATGGTTGTCGTGTGCAGTGTGGGGAACAGCCAGGAGAACAGCCAGGAGAACAACTTTGCTGGAGCAGGACAGGCCGGGGCTCATGCACACGCACACATGCACGCACGCACACACACATGCACACAAACACTCCCACACATTCTGTGTATACATGCTACACGCAGATGCACATACACAGGGCATTGAGAGTCAGGTTAAACCTGTAACCAATAGCTATGCTTCGTCGGCACTGATTCTGAACCCGTATCCCTGAAACATTCACACATGTGAGTCTTCCCCGGGGTTTTAATTACTTGTCCCTGTGCTATGTTTCCCTTCTTAAAGGGACCTTGTCCCCATTACAGAAGCTTGGCTCTCGTCATGCAAGAGGCCGATATATATCACGACACAAGGCGGTGACCTTGCTCTATCCCACCCAATCTGCTCTCTCTTCCCACTCAATCTGATCTCTCCCCATCCAATCCACTTTCTCCACCTCTCTGTCCAGGTATTTCTGGCTTTGTCCCTGCCCATGTGTCACAAGTCACATTTCTCAATCGTTGCCATTCCTCCCCTGTCCCTGTAGTTATGACCCCAGAGCATGATCCCCTCAGCAGTTGCCATGGAAACCATGCGAGCATGCACACATGCAGCATAGGGTAACAGATTTGGCATGTGACAGGCCACAGATGAAGAGACGGAGGGCGGAGACAGGCCGCTGTACATGAACTGAAAGTATCTGTGAGCCATTGTGTGGGTCACTGGGGGGGTAGGGGGGGCTGAGGCTCAGACTTTGCATGCCGAGCAGGCAGCTGGGGGCAATTCAATTAAAAAGCCTTTTCCTGGAAACAGGCTCCTGACGGCACAGAAGGTATGTAGGGAATGGAAACCATGTGTAAAACTGAGGGGGGGAGGGAGGGGGCCCCACTGGCTGTGTGCAAACACACAGGAGGCACACACAGTGAGGGACACACAGCGAGGGACACACAAGAGGTACACACAGGAGGCAGACACAGCGAGGGACACACAACGAGGGACACACAGGAGACACACACAGCGAGGGACAAACAACGAGTGACACACAGCGAGGGACACACAGGAGGCACACACAGCGAGGGACACACAGCGAGGGACACACAGGAGGCACACACAGCGAGGGACACACAGCGAGGGACACACAGCGAGGGACATGTGCACACACAACGGCAATGATGAACAGACAAAAGGCACACACAGGATTTTTTTTATAAAATTAAGTTTCCCCAAAAATAATTCTCCATAACATGGTCCCCACAACATCAAAATAACTGATTTTTAACACACACACACACACACACACACACACAGACGTGTAATCATATCTTTTTGAGAACCGCACATTCACACACGCACACACACACACACCATAAAATGGTCCCCACGATATCAAAATAACAGATTTTTAACACGCACACACACAGACGTGTAATCACATCTTTTTTGGCACCGCTCATTCACACACACACATACACACATGTACATACACACACACGCACATACAGTCGTGTAGTCATATCTTTTTGGGAACTGCTCATTCACACACACACACACACTTAAAAGGCTTATCTCTGCCTTTCAGAGTAAAAATCATACCCACATCCCCATTCCTCTTACACACATGCAGCAAAACCACAAGCTCTATTAAAGAATCTGTACTCCTTTCATCTGACCCCCCCCCATACTTTCTGCCGCTCCACCATGCCAGGGGGGAGAGGGGTGGGGGTTCTGAGGAATCATTCCCGCTTTGACAATGAGCCCCACCAAGAATGATCAGATATCACATGACATGTTTTATCACAGGATACGCTTGGTCTCTGTTTATGAGAAGCAGCTTGAATGCTTATGAATTCAAGTCCTCACTGTGGTTCAAACTTGAGATTTCCTCAGCGTGATTTGGGTCAGCTCTGTCAGTGCGCCGGTGACCTGCTTGGGGCACCATATGGGGGGGGGGGATAGTTAGGACAATTCCAAGGTCCCCTGAGTGACAGGGGCCCTAAAACATTTGGAACATTGTTGTTTGGTTTGGTTTGGGAGCCTGATATATTTTCATAGCGTTCAGAATTTCTAGCAGTGCCCCTGGAACCACTTAGTGCCCCTCCACTGGGCCCCAGGGGGTGCTGGGGCAGGCAAGAACCCTGGGGGCCTGGGGGGCAGGCAAGAACCCTGGGGGCCTGGGGAGCAGGCGCCACACGAACTGACAGTTCGGCACGCAGAGCCAAGGTTTCACTATAAACCTGCAGCCGTCTCACAGGCCTTGCAAGGCCAAGGAGAGGCACCCCACCCCACGCCAGTCTGCCCCCCGTGCCTCACCCCCCCCAATTCGACCTCTAAAACTGCGGACTCAGCATCGCGTGCAGCTATTGATCCATCTCTTTATTCTGCTAAATGCCCCACCCTCCATGGAAATTCTCCCACAGACGAGACCCTGGTGGGCTTTAAAGCGGTCGCTCCTTCGCCTTCAGGATCAGCAGAGACCAGAACCATCCAGAAGTATGATGAGAAGAACGCTAGTACTAGCGTGTGATGGAGACGGGGCTATCACTGCCCAGCTCTCCGCAGGGGCTACGCGTGCCTGAATGTGTGTGTGTGTGTGTGTGTGTGTCTGTGTGTGTGTCTGTGTGTGTGTGTCTGTGTGTGTGTGTGTGTCTGCGTGTGTGTGTATGTGTGTGTGTCTGTGTCTGTGTGTGTGTGTGTGTGTGTGTGTGTGCTGAGATAAGCTCCTCCCTGGTACCTGCAACCTTACTTGTTTTGCCTGATTTCCATTATGCCTTTGACACACTTAAAAGGCCAGATAGAGCCACCCCCCCCCCCCGCCACACACACAAAGACACACACATGCGTGAGTGTATTTACAGCCTCAAGGATGTGGGGGGTCTGTTTGGGAACACCTTGTCCTTGGTGTTCTGAGGGTTTCCTGACTGGCACCTCTGTGTGTGTGAGGGGGGGGGTTCTTTTGGTTGTGATGATTGCAGTGTGAGGGCGGTGGTGGTGAGGTGGGGTGGTTTAGTGTAGGAATTAATTGGACCAAAGTTTTCTGATGCGGGAAGACGAATTAAAACAATGATAAGCGTGAGTCACCAAACCATATGTCCCTGGGCGGCAGAACTGACAGGAACAAAATAGGGTAGGATAGGACAGGACTGGACAGGATAGGACAGGGCAGGGCAGGATTGGACAGGACAGAGCAGGATTGGACAGGATAGGACAGGGCTGGGCTGGGTACAACAGGACAGAATACAGTAGGATGGGGCAGGGCAGGGCTGGGTAGGACAGGACTGAGCAGGACTGGACAGGACAAGGCAGGACAGAGTAGGACAGCATAGGACTGGACATGGCAGGACAGGACACATGTTCTCATAGGAAGTTTGTTGTATTTTATGTGCAGTTTATATGTAGTTTTTAATGTGTCATAACTGCATGCGTATGGTATTATCGATGCGTCTGCATCTGTCTCAGAGTGTATGTCTGTGTTCATGGTTTCCTGCTTTTTGTGGTGACAGATTTAAAAAATAGCTCCACATAACTACAGAAAAACAGTCATTGTGGGGACATGTGCACCAAACAAATGCCATTTTTAGTTTCATCTGCCAAAATTTTGTATTTCTTTGGAATTTTCATCTGTTTTTGAGTTGGGTTCATTTGGGACAATAAATTGATAGTCAGTGAGACGCCCTGATAAGAGAACTGAGGTGTATCCTATGACCATAGGATGTGATTGAATGTGATGACCCCACATGCACACAACACACGTAAACATGCACTGACATGCATGCATACACACACACGCATACACGTACTGACGTGCATGAACACAGCATACATGCATACACGTACCGACATGCATGAACATAGCATACATGCATATATGTACACACATACATGCACTGACATCCACACATACACATACTAACATGCATGAACACAGCACACATGCATACATGCACTGACATGCACATGTACTGATATGTATACACACTGACATACATGCATACATAGACATGCACACATACACGTGTAGATATGCACTGACATGCATGTATACTCACATATGCATGCACACACTGACATGCATGTATACATGCACTGACGTGGATGCAAACACAGGTACATACACATGCACACACAAGTATACAAACATGCATGCAGACATGTACACAAGCTCTTTTCCTCTTACCTGGAAGAACTGTAGCCACCGTCTTGGGACCTCATCTGACACCACTTCCCCAAACTGGACCAGCAGAGGATCACTGCGGGTGTAACTGAACGACCTTGCACTATAAACAATACCAACCACTTCTACCTCGGAAAACGCACAAAGACACCTTACGAGTTTATATTATTGCTGTGGCTGTAGACTTTGTTACATATTTATGTTAATTTATATTCTGCTTTATTTTCTGTGGTGAAAGGAAGATGTGCAAAGTAAGAATTTCATCGTACAGCAAAACAGTTTGTTTTCTGTGCATGTCACAATAAAAATCTCTCTCCTAACTGCTACAGAAACCATCTGGTTTCTCCCTAAACCTACCAGTTCCTCTCAGAACCGCAGTTTGGGTCAAACACATCTTGGTATGTGCTCACGGAATGATCCGGTTAGAACATGCCACCATCCAGACTGGTTTGAGTCTGGGGAAAAACATTAATGACCATGTCATCTTCTGGGGCCCCTCCCACACCAAGCACCTTTTTGTCCCTCTGAAGTTACCTGCTACTCAACACCACCCAGACAGTATGAGGTGAAACCAGCACAAAGGCAGCACTAGACACCTGCTCCGAACGCAGTCAAAAAAACATGGCGATAAAGGAGATGTTGTTGTGTTTAATGCCGTCTTTCCTCGACTCCATCTTGAGCCTCCAGCTGCCTCATCGAAGGAGCCATTATCTTGAGCGGCGAAATGCAGAATATCTGCTGAAACAGGAGGAAACGGAGACAGCTACAGTAACATGGCTGGCTGTAGGGCGCTGAGCAGGCAAGCACGAAGGGGGGGTAGCATGTGCGCGGACCTGGGCTACCCCGAAGCTTCTCCGGACACCACGCTGGCGCGGGTAGGCCTTGGAGGTTGGGTGTTCTTGGCCGAGAACACATCCTGTGTTTAGTGACTCACCGGCTGACTCAGTTGCTCCTGGTCGTTCTCCTTAAGTGGGCTTTGCAGACTCTCTGGTGCCGTGTGGCCAACGCGGGCGAATCGACTTCAGTGCCCAGTGCCGGGGTCACGGCCCATCGAGGCACTTTGGTAGTGAGGATATAGAGATTGCTAGCGAGTGTGCCTTGCACACGTTGTGACAACGGGGTGGAGCTGACTCAAAATGGGTGGCGATAATGCAGGGGAAGGTGAGGCCAATTCTAACACAGCGACAAGCACTGGTCATTGTACACAGGGCATGCACCTATCTATCCAGTAATCTCTCTACCTGTGGTGGACCACAGAGAAACCACAACCCTGATTTCTGTGAGAAGCATGGGTGATATTTCCCCCTCAGGCTGCCCCGCAAAGCCCGCCACACTCTCTCCTCATTTCTGCTCTCTGCTGCCCTTCTCTATGCAACTGCAGCCAGCATGACCAGCTAGCAGGGGGATAAAATTGCCACAGTGTCAATCACTATCTGCTTCAGCAAATAGGGATACGAGAAACTAACCAATAGCAGGCCAGCCGGCACACAGTAAATCCCGCCCACTGGTGGCTTTTCTCCCACTTCTCTCCTGCTCCTCCTTCCCATTCAGAACACCGACTCCGTGTTTTCTCCTCCAGTAGATGGCCTGAGCACACAGTGAACTGGATTCTTTACTTCAAGGGCGGCTGAGTGTGTGAATAAGTGCTCTAGTTGGGAATTTGCACATTTTTCCTCGTGGAGGTCAAGGATTGTTTTCTTTTCCCCAAGCCAGTGAAGTTAATCATTAATGGGGATGGGCAGGTCGGCTGGTTCAACCTTCAGCTTTAAGCAGACGCACTGACGTAGGAGTTGGGAGGGGCCCGGGAAAAATATGAAAGATGTCAAGGGGGCCCGTGATGCCGAGAACCTCAGGGTTATTTTAAGTGGCAATTCATCTGGGGGGGGGGGGAAATCACTGGGGCGGGCAGAACCGACACAATTTCAAATTCCCGGCACCTAGAGCTGTTACAAGCCAGCATGGCTTTTTTATAAAAATAGGCCGACCTTCTGGGATCCTGAGCGGTTCCAGAGGAGAGCAGATATCACGGCTCGCCTCCGGCCTTTGGTCCCGAACGGTATTCCCTGGAGAAATTAGCTTCCCGTCGGAGCCCTCCGTCCGGGAAACCATTCTAGAGTACAGCTGGCTAAAGTCCACATTTCGCTTTGCACAAGAACAGCAGCCGGGCACCAGAATCTAGAATAACGAGGCTTAAACCCCTTATATACAGAAACCTTGTCTGTTCCCATCTGATCTCGAGTCAATGCACTTCTTTCTCTAAATAGGATAGATATGGCTGACAGGATGAAGAAGTGTGGATGTGAGGGAGAAGGTGGGGGGGCTCATGTTTGAACAAGCACAGGAAACAGGGAGCCGCGCCTGGGCCACGTGACAGAGAGGGCAGGGCTTGTTTATGCCAAGGACTGGCCTTGCAGACAACCTTCTTGGTCACAGGAAGCCCAGAGTAGGCTGCCATTTACTGACTGGGCACTCAAATCACAGTGGGGACGGGCAGGGGATAGGCCTGTGTGACTTTGTTGAGCTAAAAGGTCAAATGATTATCTAAATGCATGAGTTTGCACTGAAGCAGAAGAGGAAAAAAAAAAAAATCACAGACAAGAAAGGGATGATTTTGTAAAAATAGTGCTCTTTAATATAAATTATTGAAATGTCTGAAACAGTCTATAAATATAAATATGTGCAAAGTTTCCTTTTTGTTTGCTTTTGTTATCTTTTTTTTTGTTGGTTTTTCAGATCTTCAAGCTTGTCCTGCCAGGAATCTAACCTGCCATTACGAGGAACTCTTTATAAAAGACTGGAAAATTAACACATATCATCCGTCATCTGTTTTCATACATGTAAACATTGTCTTAAGAACAAAAAAAACAAAATACAAAGTATGGAATCTGTGGCTCTTCCTCTGAGGGGGGGGGGGTCTGCTTTCCCCTTTTCGATACATTCATTAGCAAGCACATCAGGCATCCTACTTGTGAAACCAAATGCGGCGCGATTGTGTCACGTGTGGCTAATCTGGCAGATGACGGCATCTGCCGAGGACACAGAACGAAACCCCTAAATTACTGAATGGAGGGGGGGGGGGTGGCGGGGGAGGCTTGACGTCTCTCTGGGGAACAATGGCGTCAGACGCCCTCCCCCGCCCCTGTGTTGCCTGGCCCCTCCCCCAAGCCTCTTTTCACAGATCGTTCACTTTTTTGCACCGTTATAAGACCACTCTCTGTTCCTCCTTCCGCGTGTCTCCTTACACTCCTTTTGGAGTGCCAGCCCCACCAGCCAGATTCGGGGGAAGGGAAGTGTTGGGGGTTCGGGCGGGGGCAGAGACAAGGGGCTAATGCACAGGAAAAAGGCCCCATTCCAAGTCCTCCTTCTTCCAGTCTCATGGCCAATACTGGCTGTGGTTCCTCAGGCAAACACCTAGACCCACAGCTTGGGTCTTAAATCCGGGGTGGGGGGGTTCAGCCGTCGGGGGGTGGGCTGGTGGTGGCGAGTTCAGGCTACCCCCTCCCAGCTCCCCTCCAGCCCCATTTCCTGGCCACATATGAGGCAATTGTGGTTGGCAAGCAGCAGTGGAAATGTGTATGTCATCACAGGCTGCTGGCTCCAGGGCTCAGCGAGCGCCGAGCGGAGTCAACAGGAGCAAATCAAAGAAGAAGCATCCCAACCAGACGAGAACTGAACAGGCAGCCATAGCAGCATTCCGGAAATTTCCCCCAGCAACATCGTCCCGGCGTCTGCTACACGAAGGCCAGGTTGCTGCAGCGATGTGGGGGGGGGGTGGGAAGACTTTTCACCTGGGTGGGCGTCACCTCGTCCTGCGTCTGGCATCGCCTCAGCACGAGTTCTTCGCACCTCCTGCCCCACCCGCGGCAAATGGAGGCCAACCGGACGGTTCTTCACCAGCTGAGCCTCCTTCTGTCATGTCTAGTCACATCCCACGTACTGCAAGTCTCCTCCCTCCCTCGAGGGGGTGGGGGTTAGCATTCAGTCAGCGGAATTTTGTGGTTGGACCTGGGGCCCATGGACAGAGATCTTTAGATGGGAGCATCATAATCCTCCAGGAAGTTCTTCAGACGCTGTGGCAGCTGCTCCATCTTGCTGGAGACATCCAGGTGCCCGTTGACAGTCTTGCGGCACAGGTGCTGCAGAGAGGACATGCTGGTGGTGAGTGGCCGCAGCAACTCCAGCGGGATCTTCTCCATGCCCGTGTGGATGAAGTAGGTGCTGCGAGGTCCCGCCTCGGAGGACATGTAGTGGTGCACTAGCTTGAGCACGCAGTCAAAGCTTGGGGCAGGCGATGACCCCATGGGCTCTGTCTGCAGGAAGAAGGAGGTGCCATCGAATTGGATGCGCAAGTTCTTAGTGCCCGACGCAGTCTTGACGCTTAGCGTGAAGAAGTGTCGGTTGTCCGAACTGTCCCGCACCAGGAAGGTGCCGGCAGGTTCCGCATTGAGGAGCCCGTTGGCGTCCTTGCCATTGACGGCTCCCCAGTAGAAGCCGCTCTCCTTCAGTTTGTGCACGGCCTTCAGAACCAGCTGGTACTCGGGCCCCGAGCTGAACGTCTTGTATCGGTGTTGTTGCTGCAGCCGAGCGCCGGTGTCAAAGGGGCTGCTGCTCATGGCGGGCTCCAGCTTGCTGTAGGTTACCATGGCGCTACACCCACGCCCTGCGAGCTGTCCCGGCGGATGCCGTGCGGGGCCCCGCGGCGGGTACGGGCAGCCAGGAAGGAGGCGGGCACCGCTGTAGCATCCAGAGCGGGTGGACGTATGGGCTCTGTGGTAGGCAGCTGGAGGGTGGGGAGAGAGCAACAGAGGTCTGAGTCAGAGAAAAAAAGAAACCAAGGGAAAGTCAGGCCAGGATGGGTTGGCAAGCTGGACAGCAGCTCGCTTACCGATACCCCTGACAGCAATTCACTCTCCACTGGTCGTGTAAGGTGTCATAAAGAGGGCGCAACAAAAACAGTGGCAGCGCGCAGCTTTCGAAAGCCGAGCTGAGGTAGGATGGCGATTCTGAACCCAACGCCGATGATGCAACTGAAAGTTTACTCAGAGTTCAGCCAAATTCCACTAGGTAGCTGTTCATCTGTCCGGGAATCACCGATCCGGCTCCCCCAGGTCTCCTGCAAGCTAGACGTGTATGTTCGCCAAGTTCATTAAACACCTATGTCACTGTGCAAACCGCTCTCTGCGGTCATGGTGTACATACTTCACATTCATTTACTCCATTAACTGATTTCTTTACGTGCAATGGGCAGACTCTCCAATCAGCACGGTAAATTATACTCCAACAAGCCGTCTGCAGCGAATGCTGTAAGGTCTATTCATAGAGACTGAATCCCTGTGGGGGAGAGGCCCCCATTTTCCCCTCGCCGTGTCCTCACCGCTCGCCCTTTTCATTCCGCTAAGTTGCCCAAGTTGCCGTCTAGCCGGACGGCATTCGGCGGCCACAAAGCCGGGCTGCGATTGATCAGCGTGTCGCGATCGCAAGGAGAGGAAAGCGCTTCAAAAACGCACAGATCCGAACGCTTCCAAAATGATTTATCGATTAAATTCCTCAGTTCTGCATTTCAATTGCTAATCTCCATTCCATCGGTGGTAAAACATGCATAAACCCACGGAATCGCAGACACGGGCATTAACATCGCATTTACAAAAACATGCAGGAAAAAGTGCAAGTTTGCTGAGCTGAGGAAGAAAATAAAGAGCAAAGGAGAGGCGCCTTTACCTTGACGGTGACTTTTTCCTCCAAAATGGAAGATGTTTTTTCGGTTCCGTTTGGAAGGAAAAGCATTCAGATGGCAAGGCGCCGGGGAGATTGTAACGTCCAGTGTTTCCGCCGGTCACTGATGGCTGAAGCCTGTAAGCGCTGCCTGCCAGTATATAGCGGTGACACCAACTTGCGTGTGAGCCGCACAGCGCTACCGCTTTATAAATAAATGGCTCCACCCCCACATCTTCCAGTAAGGAAAAGAGAAATCTTGTGTTCTCTCTTTCTGGAAAGAGACAGAGAGGCATCTTATAAATATTCTCTCTCTCTCACCCTCCCTCTCTCTCTCTCTCTCTCTCTCTCTCTCTCTCTCTCTCTCTCACATACACACACAACCCCCCCCTCTCTCTCACACACATACACACACATAAATAATCATCTCGACTGCTTTTTTTTTTTACTCGAACGATTCCTGGTATTCACACAGAGAAGTGTACCCCTCCCCCTCTCTGTTCTTGCAAGGTGAAAAAGTTAAAACGAGCCGGGCTGCTGCATTGCGCGGAGAATGACAACATTACTACCTACCTATTGCTCGTAACAGATGTGAGTACTATACTATGGAATTAAAAGTTAAATATAACTACCAATCGTAAGACCGGTATTTAGAAAATACGTCTTATAAGCACTAAATAATATAACACACGCCGCATACAGAAAACTCGTTTAAAAACCATAATTACTGGCAAGCTGTAATTACAATTCACATTATTAATGTTGCCTAATATTTGATTTTTTCGTCATGCATAATTAATGGATTTGCCATTTTCTACATGGTTCTCACTGTAGCCCAGGGTTTGCAGACACTTCTCCGCCCCCCCCCCCCCGCATAGTATTATGGGTTTTGGGTGCAAAAGCAAGACACTTTAAACCATAGGCGTAGAGTTAGGGGGACGAGACATGTCCCCACAATGTTGATTAGGTCGGAGGGGCAATCTCCTTCAATAATATCATAAATAATATTTATTTAACCTTTAATTAACCAGGTTTGTCCCATTGAGAAACAGATCACTTTTGCAAGGGAGACCTGGCCAAGGTAGCAGCAACACAGTATCAGTGCAGAGTCTTACAAAATATTACAAAAAAACATAATCAGAATATACAAAAAAACACACACCGTATAAATGCATCTCATCACATAATTTAAAGTATTTTAAAATGTATTTTTCTGATCGTTTTCACCTAGGGAACCCCTACCCTTGTTTAATTAAATCCTTAAAAGCACAGTTGGTGGCTTACATAGTTAGGAAACGTGCTCCGTGCTGGCGGAGAGTCACAGATCTGCGAGCGATGAGATAACAGGCGGGCGGAAAAGCGCTGCATGGCTTTGTATGTAAATTTAACTCATCGAAGACCTCGTAGCATAATCAATAAAAGATTAACTGGAATTTCAGATTTCATAAAGATTATCTTGTTATTTGATTGTGCAAACTGCAACTAGCTTGGTTAGTTAATAGCATAACACAAATTACAACGCTGATAACGCAGCGGGAAATAGCCATTTACAAATGTGTTCGTCACAATTCTCATCCCTCTGTGTTTGAAAAGGAATGAGTAAGACGCCCATCAAAAATGGGAAACCAGACATCCGGCATTTATTTGGAAAACACCATAAAGTAAGTTACTCAATTACCAGAAACTCAGAATCACTTAGTTCATAAACAGTGCTGACAGAAAGTCCCTTTTATTGCAAAGATGAGATTTAATAAATCCCCTATATTTACTTATATAACTCTCATTGTCGATATTTTATGTGTGTGGTGTTTGTGCTAGTGATTCTTTCCGGAAAGTTCTGAGTGATACAGGGGTGCAGGAGAGTGACAGGGGCATCATAGCGGACTCTGAGCTTTAGTCATTTTTCCAAAATGCAAAGCCTGACATTGGTGGTGTAATCTCAATTTGTGCATAATTTTAATAATTTAGGTTGGGAAGTATGCTCTGGTAGGCACCATACGACGAAACATGAATATCAGTGAAAATTGAAATATATTGTAATTGTAACAGCAACAGCAAACGAATAAAACTAATAATAAAATGAGACTATGTTCCTTTGCTTGATTGAAGACTGAGCTACCATTCCTGCTCAGGTGTTTTCATTAGCGGTCAGCAGCCCTTTTGC
>JAODLC010000045.1:2773057-2791285 GCA_026781145.1 Hippopotamyrus pictus | reverse complement strand
GGGGGGGGGCGGGAGTTGCACCTGCCGATATTGAAGTAATAATGACAAAGTAAGCACACCTTATTCCTATCCAGGCCCTCATTATTAAGCAAGCAGCACGCAGTTTCTACATGGCTATGACCATTAGATGGGTGTGAGCCTCCCAGGGTGCAGTAATATCTGCCGGTGGGTATCCATTTCACCTTTACCGTATTACCATGATATAACAACTGTTCCTCGCTCCGCCAGAAAATGCACACCCACCCCAATGTTTGAACTCGTGCCCTGGTCAAGGGGCTGTTTTTTTCTTGCTTCCCCCCCCCCCATTCCTCTGCACCATTTTCATTTGATATCTCTTCTGTATTGTAGAAAAGTTGTATCCCTGTGTTACAAATCATAGCATTCTCTTTAACAAACTCAGTCTTAGTAGATTTAATCGACATAGTAACAAATTCATATTGTGATGGACCCTTAAAGGCTGGGTGATTATCTGAGTTTTGACTTCTGGAAAATGAATAAACAGATGCACGTGAGCTGGTGATTGATCCAATTTTTATAAAAGGCCTATCCTTTTAAAAATATTTGCATCACCGTAATCAGATGGTTGTTGGATCAAATCCAGTTGCTGATAGGATATTGTTACGATTAGGATCTTGAGCAAGGCCCTTGACCCAAGTTGCTCCAGGGACACATACTCTTGCTTTGATTGAGTACATGTGAATCTTCATGCTCTCCAGTCGTCCTCTCCGGACAGAAAGGGCAGGTTTCCTTCCTGCTTTCAGATCAACAGCAGGACTCTGTATCGTTGCCTGAGCTGCTACTTTGGTATGGTGACACTATGAGCTGCTCAGATTCTGGTTAGCAGTGTTCTACAGGACCTGAGTCAACTGTGGATTTGAATCACACGTGCTGTCAACTGTGTAAATCTATTAAAGTATTAAACTATTCAAGAAATGGACTTTAGACCATCTGCCAAACCTGCATCCAATTTTAGAAAGTTAAGGTCCATCTGATGTATTTGCATAAATTAAAAAAAAATAGCTAATTGTTTGTATTTAGCTTTTAGTTGGTTCTGTATTTGCCTTTCAACACTGGCGCATTTGTGACTCACATCCCTGGTTGACGCCGATCCTGGAGTGACAAGCAGTACAGTAGGTCCCACTCAGGGGTAAAACGTGACCTCTTCGAACGGGTCCGGTCTGGCTCGGATCCCTGCAGGGAATGTTATATGAAAGCAGTTAAGGGCACACTGACGCTCGTCCCTTCCTATTGTTCTCGCCTGCAGGGTTGTGGTTCTACCTGCGTGGGAGCCACCGGCCGTGCCTCACCCTCATTGGGTCCCCGAACTTCGGCTATCGCTCTGTCCACCGAGACCTGGAAGCCCAGGTTGCCATAGTGACTGAGAACGAGGGACTGCAGGCCCGGCTGCAGCAGGCAAGGCTGCCGTCTGGCTGCTCCACTTTCATCTGGGTGCTGGGTCTGTCGGTATTTTATTGTGCGTGTGCGAGCGCATACATGTGGTCTGTGTGCGTTTGTGCCCGAGTCTGCCTCTGATCCCCTCCCCTGCTCGGCTGGCGTCACTTTGGAGGCTGCGCTGGTGGCTGGGGAGGGGCCGCTTTCTGGGAAGCGGGCTGGGAGCGATGCCTGCGCTCTGGGTGTCCCACACAGCCAGTTTATGCCCGTCTAACCAGGGAGCCGTTTTTTATGACTCTTCGCTAAGTGGAAGCAGCACAACTGCTGAAAATATTTGAGGTTGGGGGGGGGCAGGGGGCGGGGGGGCCCTGACAATTTGACAAAGGCAGTGGTGACAGCACTGTTTCACACCCCAGGCTTCAGTTCCACTTGGAGTAGCCAGCCAGTGAGATACGCCGTGACACAAAGCTGAGTTTGCAGTGCTGTGTGTGCCTTGGCTTTGTATGTGTGTAATAGTATTATTGGGGTGTGATCATCACATTTACGACTTGTTTCCCTATCAAACTGTATATTTAGATATTTTTGTGAAATAGGACCGTAATGCAATCCTTGTTAACACAGTTATTTGCACAGAGAAGGGGCTCGGTTACCTTGTTTGTCAAATTCATTTATAATCTATATTCTTGTTGTTATTGTTTCGAGTACTTAGGTATACTGCAGAAATGTTTGTCCTCCATAGGATTTAAAGCTGCAACAGTTACGTCCTTCGTCACTATGCTATCTGCTGGTCTGCTGAGGTGTTTGTACCAGTTTGATGCAGTTGCAGCGCTAAAGATGGCTTGTCTTATAACAGGCTTTTGTGCGCCAGCCTATGACATCTCAAAACAGATGGCATAGATGATACCATACAGTCAGAAGTACTAACGTAATGTACTTATCTTCAACTCTAAAGCAGCAAGTGTGGGTCACAAAGGGTACTTGTCGTCTATGGAAATATATCAGACTCGTGTACGTACTTGCAGAATCAAATGGAGTCAATGCATTTCTGCAGATGATGCCTGTGGGCCCTCTGCTCTATTCTAATGGTTGCCGGACAATATAGATATTTTTAGGGGTGATCTCACTAGTGTTCCATGTTGTCTTAAGCATTGAATCACAACTCATACACAGATCCACACTCAGCAATTGAGAGATGTGGGGGAAAACTCATTCATTCACTCATTCCTGCTGCTCCTGAATACTAATTTTTGCTGTAAAGCCTTCCTGTTTATTTATGGTTCATTGTTTGGTTTTTGGATTCTTGTAATCTGCAGTAACCTGGAGTAAAAATAACAACAAGGTTTGGCCATTAGTATAGTAGCAGGAAACAAAAGTGATCTTCTATCTTCTGCCCTCTCTGTCTCCTCAGGAGCAGGAAACATTATATCGGAGGTCCACAGAGGTATCCAGTTCCACATTCAAGCATCCTGACCGCCATGTCAAACTTTGGGTCAAGCTAGTCACTCCATTCATCAAGAACTTCTTCTGAGTGGCTTTAGGGCTGTGGCATGGAGATCCTGGCCCCCAGGTAGGTCACGTGAATGCAAGCTACCCTGGCTGTAACGGAGCTTGGCACTCTACGGCCATAGCTTAAAAGTCAAAGCTAAGGCTTTACTGGAAGCCCCGTGATCAGAGATTATGAAGGGACCCTGAGACAGAGTCTGCTTCTGCTTCAGGTTCTCACTGGTCAGTGATAGTCACAGGACCTGGTATTGTTTAGCAATCAGAAGCCATATCCTCAGGCCTGTTAGCCGTGATGTAGACCCAATGACTTAGCGCTCCATTTTTCCTTAGCTTCCTTTATTAAAACATGGAAAGCTACCATTGCAGTCTGTCCTGCATCTCTGACCAAGAGCTAGTCATCTGAATTTAAGTGGGAGATCTTTTTCTTGGAAGGTGCAGTGATTTGTCCAGATTCAGAGCTTGCAGGACTTATGCAGTTCATGTATATAGAATGGAGACATCAAAGCCTGTATCATGCACATAATTCAGATGGGAAATTCCTGAATGCAATCTGCCTTTTCACAGGGTTTAAAATTCTGTTTCAGAGTTCAGAGGTTTTTTTTATAATACTGAAAAGCTTGGACAGAATTCAGGGATAAGATAAAGCAATGTTACTGAACAGGAAATGAAAGTGGTGAAATTATTGTGAGCACAGTCTGCCTTATCTTCACGTGGCTTGAGAACACGCGCTGCTCTGCATGTGCCAAGCGAGTCCATGCAAAGCCGCCACAGGCAAAGTAAGATTCACAGACAGCACAGCCCGATGGAGACTGCAGGCTTTCTGCAGACGACTCAGCAGCTCCACCAGGGGTGCAGCCCCAAAACTGCATGTGCCATATGACTCCCTGCAAAGCCACCAAAGGCAAAGTAAGATTCGCCGATAGCATGGCCCAGTGAAGGCTGCAAGCTTTCTGCAGACGACTCAGCAGGGCTGCATGTGCCTGGGCTGAAGTGGGGGCTGGGAAATCTAACGTCTTAATCTATCGCCTACTTGCTTAGCAAGCGATTTCGGCCTCATGCATACTAACGTTTGCACTGAGCGAGCTTAAGAAGGCGCAGAAGCAACGCCTCCTATCGAATCATGCAGCTGCACAGGCCATTCTTCTAACGGCCTGCCGATGGGCAGTGAGGCCCGGCTGTGCTGCCCGGCCCCTCGCAGCCACAGACATACATCATACATCACGCCCACACTTACTTAGAAAAATGTGGCTGTACTTGTGAAGCAACCGCAGAGGGAACAAAAAAAAAAAAAAAAAAAAACAGAAAAACAAAGGTCGCATTTACACAATTGTTATCAAGAAAGTGAATAGGGGATTGGGTAGAAAAGAAGTAGTTTACCGTAATTGACAGACAGGATACAGATGTGTCTGTCATACCTGTCATTTTGGTAAAGGCATGGGTAAAAAAAAAAAAAAACACATACTAAAAGCCGGCTGTAATTGTTTCATATTCAAAGCGCTGAACAAAGCAGGCAGATTTAGTACAGATTCATAGATATGGATCAGTGCTTCATCAGTTTGAATCCTTGGGTTAATGGACGGCTCTGAGGAAGTGCGCATTAGAGTGCACAGAGCACATGTCAGTGTGGCAGGTTGTTGTGAGGTGATTTGCACACTGCAGTCTTTGTCTTATGCTGGGAAGCGGGAGGCTGTTTGGCTGGAGTGGCCTCTTTGTTGTGGCTGGCGGGGGGGGGGGGTGTCACTACCTCCTCTGCTCTCCCCTGCAGCTTTGCGGGAAAGGGTTGTGCTGGGGACCCCGCCCGTCTCGTGCAGCCATTTCCGTGGGGTGGGGGGCTGATTATCCCCTCTTTTTTTGCTGGAGGCACAGTGGAGGTCACGCAGTGGACAGCGCATTAGCATCTCCACCCGCTTTAATGCCATGCTTCTGTCATCCGCAGTGCTGGGAAAGCCTGCTCTGCCGCTCTTTCACGCTGCTCCAGCTGCTCGTGCCTGAGGGTATGACAGCCTGTAGTGAGGACCAGCACGTCTAGCTGCACGGCACTTGAGGAAACAGGCTTGAAAGCACAAGGTCCCGGGGTAATTCATGGTGAAGTGATGGCTGTCGCCTCGTCGCAGGCAGGGGGAGGGGTAGATATGAACGCAGGTATAAGTCCTGGACGCAAACCCGCAGCTCATTTTGCGGTACTCCGTGCAGCAAGTCTGCTGTTTAAATGAAACTGTGAGCTGGATCAGACCATCTACTAAGCAAATAAATAATATGTCACATGGTGTTAGTTGTTAAAGGCCTTAATGAAGGTATTAAATTTTGTTGTGATGATGATGCCAGGCTGGCCCTTTTATTATTTTGGGAAAGGCTACCTCCCAGAGTATCTCATTTCAAAATGCCGCAGCTACTCGAAGCTACAGCTACCAGGCTTCCACTTGAGTGTATGGCAGGTGGGGCTGTTACTTCACCATCTGACAAAATGCTGATGTGGCATGTAGCTGCGAGAGCGATGATCGTAGCAGACAGAATGGCCCATAGCTGGCTGACAGGCATCCCTGATGTTATCGGCTTCTTGAACTGAATTGCTTAAAAGTAGGGCTGGGCAATACTGGTATTATATCGTGCATGCACGATAATCATCAAGGCTTCAAATGAGACGCCAGCTTTTTTCGCACTAATCAGACGTTTATTTACACCCACATACAAATACAGTTTTGGTATACTATAGTTTGGTATATTTCAGTGCAATGGGCACTGTAGTGGGGCACACCACATAATACAGTTTTGGTATACTATGGTTTGGTATACTTCGGTGCAATGGACACTGTAGTGGGGCACACCACATAATACAGTTTTGGTATACTATGGTTTGGTGCAATGGGCACTGTAGTGGGGCACAGCACATAATACTGTTTTGGTATACTATGGTATACTTTGGTGCAATGGGCACTGTAGTGGGGTACACCACATAATACTGTTTTGGTATACTATGGTTTGATATACTTCGGTGCAATGGGCACTGTAGTGGGGCACACCACATAATACTGTTTTGGTATACTATGGTTTGGTATACTTCGGTGCAATGGGCACTGTAGTGGGGCACACCACATAATACTGTTTTGGTATAATATGGTTTGGTATACTTCGGTGCAATGGCCACTGTAGTGGGGCACACCACATAATACTGTTTTGGTACACGATGGTTTGTTATACAGTGAAGGTGAAGAAAGGGACAGCTCAGCAGCCGCAGCCACAACATCTTTTAAAAGAGGCGATCTTGTGGATAAACAAGGTAAAAAGATGACGGCGGAGTGGCGGTACTTTTTGCAGCATTAAACATAAAGATATGCCGAATTTATACTGATTACTAACTTTTGGGTGTCATAAAATGCTCATTCATATTTTAGGCATACTACTAAACTGTTTAACAAATTGTGGGCACAAATAAACATCCATATAGTACCGAAAAGCTGTTGTCCAGCCAAACGTTTCACCCGTCATCTGAAGCCCTGGTGATTATTGCGCATGCATGGTATTATATCGATATGATATCACACAGCCCACTTAAAAGGTAACACTGCTACTCTGTTTAGATGTACTATGCCCCTTTAAGCTGTTTATTTTAGCATTAATTTGCTACATTTAAGTCCTGGAGACATTTTTTGTTCTGTCAACCAGAGATCAGTTGGATTATATATATTGAGTTTTGTTTTTTAGGGAAAATCTCTAGGTAGCCTGTATAGGTTTTTAAATGAGAAATATTAAAAGCCTTGATGTTGGCATACCGTATCAGTTACGGGAGGAGCTGCAGCATAATGTGCCTAAATGTGTGAATGAGTGAAGGTACATTATAGTTTCCACACAGAGCTGTGACTGTGTAATAAGGACCGGCATCATTACTCTGGCAATTTAACCATGATAAATTGTTCCTAGCGTTGTATTTATATCTGGATGTGCGGGTAGACTGAGTAAAACATCGATAAGAACCCAAGAACCAATTACATGTGGTTACATCTCAGGATAATTAGATTGGATTTACAGTAATATGGATCTGTAGATCTCAAGGGATTTGAGGAAACTACCATCTTTCGGGGGAGGATTCTGCAGCAAGCTGGATGTGCATGCCCAGCTCGGGAGGTTCCGTGGAGCTAAGCCACTGTCTGTGGCGTGTGTGACCATGCTGGAAAGCCCGAGGGCCAGGGGCACCTGCAGGGGAAGGCCTTCCACCATAGCCTCATGGGTCTTTTTAGATACGTTCAATCTTCTACTGACATTTTTTTAAGAACAGGAGGGTGATATGGCCCTGAGGTGATTTTTACCTCATGTATTGCTTTGAGAAATTTCATCAGTCTACTGTACCGTTTGTGTTTTTGTAAAACTGCATCCTCTGTATTATACCCAAGTGAATGTATGCCCTTAGGAATCACATTTCACTATGCCGTGTCTCTCAGAGTTCACGCAAGTGGCTAATGCCCGAGAAGACGATGGGAGCAAAGGCTTCTGCACATTCAGACATGGACAGGCAGTTGCCAGCACCCATCTGCCTGGTTTCCTCACGGTCTTCAGATTGGAGTTCCAGACGAAGGTCGGCCCACACATGTGGGCTTGTACACGGGACACTCATAGACATTTCGGTTCCCCTGCCAGTCCGCGGGCGAGAGTTCGACGAAGATGGCCGGCGTGGCGGATGTCGGCTCCTCCTGCTTTGCCCCTGTGATCGATCCTATTTGCGTGTCCCAGCCGGGCCCTGGAAAAACACATAGGCAAGTCTTTCAGGTCACTACGGACTTCCCCATGGAATACAGTCAGCCTCGTCTAAGCAATCTGCAGCACAGAAGCCTCCAGCCTCTCTGCCGTGTCTGGTCTGCGTCACCCTGCATTCAGCGGCCATCAGTGACTTAGTACATTAGTGTCAGACCTGTATCTGACAGGCATCCCATACTCGAACTGCATGCCTCTAGGATACATAAGATCTCTTCCGAATTTAAATGCCAGCTGCTTTTGATTTCTGAAGTTCTGAATGTTACCAGTAGGGTGAAGTTCTTTTTGCTTATTCTCCCTTCTTCAGATTGAGATCCATTGAATATGTTGTAATGCACTCCATCACTTCTAATGTAACACCACCTGCTCCTATCGGAACTTCTTATTTGATGTGAGAGACCCTGGAAGAACCACCAGCAATGCTGCAGGTTTTGATATCGGCAGAGTGACTGACAGAAGCATTCAACATTCATCTTGTGGCTATATCACCCAAAAAAACAATGTACTACATGAACTCAAAGAAGCTTCAGTTAGATACCTCAAAGGTCATTTTCTTTGTTTATTGTTTGTTGTATTGTACAGTGTAATTTTTTAATGACAAATATATAATGTAAGATTTTAAATAAAATTGATGTTTAAATAATGATACCTGTTGCAATGAGTGTGACTGATATTACAAGCTATGTAGGGTTGCTGTGTTTGCTCGGTCTGTTAGAACCCGAAGAAAGCCAGCAGCATTTGGCATCTTGATTCCACCCCACCCTTTGTTGGAAAGAAAGTCAGCTGGAGTTACCAGTCCTGCATTGAGGGGGACTTCAAGAGGAAGTACAGCTCTGTTGGAATGATCTCTCTTTATGTCATTAAAATCTAAAAAAAAAAAAGCACATAAACATTTCACAAAGCAGTTGTGGCTCATGTTCCAAAAATACAAATGCACTCATTAAGAATGGCTAATATCATGATATCGATAATTAACGATATCAGACCGTGACTAACTGGCCTTTTGTCACGGAAGTAAGGCTTGGGCTATACACAAAGCAAGATAAAGATTTCTGATTTGCCTTTCAGTTCGGCCTTCTAGCCTGTGATGTTATAGTATTGGTGAGCTCTGCCTGCACAGGACACAAGACCCGTAAGGGAAAGTGAAACATAACAACACTACACAGCCATTAAGAACTGATGGTTACTTCCATTTTTTTTCTTTTTGCCATCCTGTAATTTAACGTGCTGCAGAAGAATGCAGTCCAGGTGGGGATACTGTCATAGATACAGCTGCTCCCAATAATCTGGTAGGGTTTGAAAGTGAAATCGAACTCTGGGATGCCCAGTGTGTACAATACTGAGTACACATGCAAACCCATGCAAACCTCCTAGCTCTTCCAGATCAGGCCTCTCTCTGGGAGCCTCAGCGCCCAGCAGCTTGTCCTCCAGCTCATTCCTGCTCACCACAAAGTGGGATGGAGCATACTGAGCCTGCAGCTCTGGCTTGCAGGCAGGGCTGGAATGCCTGGTATGCAAGATGACAAAGTTTGCATGATATTCAACCTCCATGTCACCAATCCGAAGGTAACTGCCAAAGCAAAGCACTGCGATGTCAAAGAAAATCAATGCGTGTGTGAAATCTTTTAAGATCTTTGATGTCTGATGCCCTCTCAGATTATCTCACGTACCCTTCTTGATCGTATTTCTTCTGAGGAGAGGAGCCAGTGCAACTCTACAGTCTTTCCAGTGGTCTCAGCGAGCAGGACGCTGTCACCGTATGTAAGGACTCTGTGGATCTAAATCCTCGGTGATCTGAATGGGGACCTGTGACATCAAATATGACTAAATGGATTAATTCATATTGTTTGAAAAGTAATGGAGTATCATACTAACTTCAATCTATACCTGTTATCTTTAATAAGCAAAAGTACACACATTCAGACACCAAGCAACGTTTTAAGTAGATTCTGAAATGTAGGAAGAAATCAGAGGAGCTAGACACAAACCACGACATGGAAATTCTGCACAGAGGTAGAGCCAGATTCTGGCCTGAATGCTCTAAGGGTTTAGCTTGTTGCATCAGTATCGCTCAGCTTATTCAGATATACCTATCCTTGGAACAATGTCAGTCAAAAGTTACAAATATTTAGGGGTCTATTTGATAACTTTATCCAGCTCTTTCAGTTATGGTGTCCATTAGTTATCCATGAAGGTGGTGCGCTATTTCTTGGTGAAGTAACCCACACAGGAGTTAAAAGCACAGATGAGCACAATCTCCCTACTCATTGTCTCCTCTAGAGCTGAGTCCTAGATGCAGAGTGGCAGACCTTTTCACACACTAACCCTCCAATGAGTCTCTGAGGCAAAAGCACCAAAGCAGAGATTACTGCCATCTGTCATTCTTAGTCAGCACATTGGGAGTCTCAAACCTTTTAGTATAAACCAATGCTTCAAATTATTTCATGACAAATTAGCCAGCATTACTACTGCATGCTAAGGTGTAAATGTAGAAGGTAACACTTATCTTGAGGGGGCACAAGTAACCAGCTACTACTCAAGTACAAATCATGAACCTGCATGAAACATTATGATTAATGGCAAACAAACATGGGATGAGTGTGTAACAGTTTATAGTTCATTGATACTTTTAGTTTAGAGTGTACTACATCATTTGTAACCCTTCAAGTAAAGTGTCACCAGTAAAATATTGTGATGCTGCAGTAAAGTTGTACTAGACATTTTTACCTGTTAAGAAGATTGTCTACTTCATGGTGTCTGCCTCCTGTTGGCATTTGAGTTGACTGGCAGTAGCTTTCTCAAATTTCATGGTTAAGTTGGCCAAGTTTGGATTTAATTGCTAAAATTAAAACGCTGTGTCTTAATAAGATGGTAACCTGGTGAGCACATCAAGCATAGCTCAAGCAACAAACTCAAGAGGAACTGCTGTTATACTCTTCATTAGGCTACTTAGGCCATGTGAATTCATTAAATGCCCGGCATACTACAAAAAATGCTGGATGCCATGCACATCTGCATAATTGTATACTGTACATCTGCTATATGTAATGAAGTTACACGGTAAAAGCAACGGTAAAAAAGACATTGAAGTACCGTGTTTCATTGTATTTCAGCAAGAAATGAATCCATCAAAACATTTAACAAAAAACCAGATGAAAAACTTACTGAAAAGCTTTTATGTACACAACTAGAATTATTTCTTTATTATAGCTAATGAGACTTTCAAGAAAGATGTCTCCTTTGGCCGCCATGTTTTCAGCTGCTCTCCAGTTTTTGTCCTTGGGCAGGGCATATGCAGGATTAAGCAAGTTAGACTGAAGACTTTTTAAGACGACTTAATGTCCTTTAAAATTAAATTTAAGACCAGTCTCATCACATGCAAAAAGCATGCAGTAACACCAGTTACTTTAGGTTGCTGGCCGCTTTGTCTTTCCTTCATGCAGGGTGAGATTCTACAGCTTTGATTCCCATGGTCCCGAGTTTGAAGTACTTCTTGCACAGTTTACAATGAGTGTCATATTCATGATTTCAAGCATCCAGTTTTTGCTGAATTGGCACTTCACCCTTTCAAAAAGTGAAAGGTAACATTATTTACAGGCTGGCTTAGAGCAGCTTGTTAGTTACCTGAAGCTAGTGCCCCCCCCCCCCAAAAAAAAAAAAATGTTGCTGTCAGTTCCGCTCATTCCAGTCTGTGACATTGGAATATAAAATGGTAGCAACATGTAAAATCTTCCCATTCATGAACATGTTAATCAATGTTATTTTCCATATTTGTGCTATTTTAAAAACCCTTAACATGATTTTAATGCACTTTAGGACCAATTAAGGCCTGGTTTTTAGATAAATTTAATACTTTTTAAGGATCCAAGGCCTGGAGCATCATCGCAGCAGTACCCTTCACCATGGCCTCTGGAGGTGATCCAAAAGACTTCAGCTCTGTCAGCTTGTTCTGAGGAAAGAAAAAAATGGGGGGAAAACAGAAAATACTGCTGTAGTGATTTTTATATGCAGATGCATGTAACCATGGGTAACACTCTGATCTTACTGAGTGTGTTCAGAGCTTCCTGGGTAGCAAGCAGTGCTGGTTCTGTTTTGGCCAAGTCCTCGTCACAAGACCTTTGTTTTATGGCAACAACTTGTGACTCTAATGGGTCTCATGATTAGCACAGGATGCATCCGGATATCCAGCACTGACTCCATATAATATCTGAAAACAAATGAGTACACTGGCAATAACTTGTATGTTCAGCTTCAGTCTTTTCCTTGGAAATCTCCACACCCACTATTTGGATATGTTTGTCAGTATCCTCATTCTTCTGAAAGAGTTCTAAGTCTTGTACAGCCAACATAACTTTAATGTTGTCAACCTAGCCAAAAGTTCAGCCCTTTTAAGCAATTTAATTGTGTGGCATTATTGCCATTTATTTGATCTTCCATAGTTCAGTAGCACTTTATCTGGGTACCATACACTATTTACTATACTCATAATAATACCAATGATGTAATCTACACTGTTCAGCAACCTTGAACTACCATGTCTGAACAAGGGTTGCCAAAAACCCCCTACCTCAGCTGTAGTGAGCTGTAGTTTGGTTAAACCAATCTTGCTATCTTTGATAATAATTACATTTTGGTGGCCAATGGGATTTGGCACAGTTTGATTTGCTCCAAAAAGGTTTCTGGAGTAGTACAGCTATAGCAATGGTCTAACAAGATTTAGAATTTGGACATCTCATTGCCGGTGTTATGCACAAAGCTCATAAACTTGGCTGGGGAAGTTTTCACCTTAGGCTGGTGTTACAAACTGCTACTACGAGTGAGTACAGCGGATCCCGGCTTACAGGTTGCGTTAAAGGAGCTTGTCCGCTGGTTCCCCTTCTGAATCTCACGACTGTTTTTATTGTCATGAAGAAGGTCATTTCATTGCTGCATGCCCAGCACTGCAACGAAAAGGAGTGAGACAGCAGGCTGCAGTTAAGCAAGTTAATGCAGCACATACTGTATCGTTTCGGTTCCTCAGCATACTATTGAGCCTGCATTTGAATCATTTGTTTCTTCAGGTTATGTGTCGTTAGGTGTTGGCAAGGTGAAGCATCTGGTTAAGGTTCTGAGAGACACTGGTTCTGCTCAGTCTTTTGTTTTGGAGAGTGTACTTCCCCGCTCAGAGGCTACCTACGCGGGCAGTGACCTATTAATTCAGGGCATCGAACTGACTGTGATCCGTGTGCCTCCACATCATGTGTACCTGGAAACTGGAGGGTTTTCAGGCCTGGTATAGGTGGCTGTGCGTGCAACATTACCTGTCAGGGGGATCTCCTTTATTCTGGGAAATGATATACCTGTAGCTGGCGATAAAGTGTTTTCCCTGCTCGAAGTCGTGTCTGAACCTGTGAATAACTGTCCTGATGTAGCTACCCAGTACCCCTTTGTGTTTCCTACCTGTGTACTAACTCGTGCCCAGCAAAAGAAGTATGGTGAAGCATTAGATCTTTCTGAGACCTTCCTGTGTCAAGAGGGATCCTCGGAGGTCAAGCTTACACCTCATGGCACCAGTTTGAGTTCTGAGCTAGATGGTGAGCGGCCTGTTTCACACAACCAATTAGTGGCAGCTCAACAAGCAGACCCCTCCTTAGCATGCTGTTTTGCTTCTATATTGGAAAAATCTGACTTGATGAATTACCCAATTGCTTATTTTATGGAGAATGGTGTTTTGATAAGGAAATGGTCTCCTCACAGTCCTCCGATAGTTAGTTGGAGAGGTACCAGGTGGTGGTCCCCTGCCCCCTTCGGCCCCAGGTTCTAAAACTAGCTCATGACCACCCCTGCTCTGGACATATTCATGTGTGTTAAAGTGTTTTGTTTGGCCGGGCATGAAACACGACGTAGCACGCTACTGCCAAACTTGTCACCTCTGTCCGATAGTGGGTAAGCCTAACCAGGCCATTCCACCGGCTCCACTACAATCTGTCCTTATCAGCACTGAGCCTTTTAAGTGTCTCCTTATTGATTGCGTCGGTCCCCTGCCGAGGACTCGTTCTGGGAATAGTTATTTGCTCACGCTCATGTGTGCTGCCACTCAGTTCCCGGAAGCTATCCCTTTGCGCTTACTCAAGTCTAAGACAGTCATTAAGGCCCTTGTAAAATTCTGCACTACCTTTGGCATGCCGAAATGCCTACAATCCGATTGTGGCTCTAATTTCATGTCGCGACTGTTCTCTCAGGTGAATCGGGAGTTGAAAATTAACCATCAGGTCTCCAGTGCCTATCACCGTGAATCCCAAGGCGCCCTTGAGCGTTTCCATCAAACTTTCAAGAACATGCTGTGCTTATATTGCATAGAAACTGGAAGGGACTGGGATGAAGGGGTTCCCCTTTTGTTGTTTGCAGTTCGGGATGCAATGCAGGAGTCTCTTGGTTACAGTCCCTCAGAACTTGTGTTTGGTCACACCATAAGAGGGCCGTTGAAGGTCCTACAGGAACAATGGTTGTCTACCTCACCGGTACACAAAGGGAGGTCGATTCTGAAGTTTGTCCAGACCCTTCGTGAATGTTTATGGATGGCAGAGGTTATGGCTCACCAAGCTCTACAGTGTTCCTAGGATGGCATGAAGGAGCGGTATGACTGTAAGGCAGTTCCCCGTGCATTCTGTACTGGAGACCAAGTTTTAGCCGTATTGCCAGTCCCAGGGTCCTCACTCCAAGCTAGGTTTGTCGGGCCAAATGAAGTGAAGCAGAAGCTTAGTCCCACGAACTATGTAATTAGTACTCCAGACCGTAAACACAGAATTCGCTTATGCCACATTAATTTGTTAAAGAAATACTATGTTCAAACTTCATCCCCTGAGGCAGTAGTCGCCTTGCCTGTTGATGTCAATGTCCCGCCTGCTGAGTACTCTCCAGAAGAGGATGGTTTACATCTTGGAGAAACTGTGTGTCCACTGCTCACCTGTCTAACTCTGTCATGTTACAGTACCTGCCAGAGAAATTGGCGAATTTGCCTCAGTCCTTCCAGGGAGATATTCTAGCACTAGTTAAATGGTTCCCTAGCCTGTTTTCTGATGTCCCGTCCTGTACCACCCTAATCAAACATGACATTGACGTGAATGACCACCCACCTATCAGACAGCACCCCTATCAGGTTAAGCCAAGCAAACGTGCCCTCATGAAGCAGGAGACTGAATATATGCTGACACATGGGTTAGCTGTCCCTAGCATTAACCCTTGGTGCTCCCCATGCCTTTTAGTGCCCAAGGCTGACTTCTCTTTCCGCTTCTGTACTGACTACAGAAGAGTGAATGCTGTAACAAAACCTGACTCATTCCCTCTGCCAAGGATGGAAGATTGTGTTGATTGCGTTGGTACAGCAAAGTTTACCACTAAGCTAGACCTTCTAAAAGGTTATTAGCAGCTGCCCCTCAATCCAAGGGCATCTGAAATCTCTGCCTTCGCTACACCTGACAACTTCCTCCAGTACACAGTCATGGCTTTTGGTCTCCAGAATGCACCTGCAACATTCCAGAGGCTCATGAATCGGGTGCTTGAAGATGTTCCGAATTGTGCGGCATACCTTAATGAAGTGGGGGTATATTCTGATACATGGGAACAGCATTTGGAGCTGCTCGAGCTCGTTTTCACCCGTCTCTCTGAGGCTTCTCTAGTTTTGAATTTTGATAAATATGAGTTTGGAAAAGGGATTGTCTCATATCTTGGCAAGCTTATGGGAGGCGGTATGGTAAAACCTCTGGATGCGAAGACACAAGCTATATGTGCATTTCCTGCACCCACAACAAGACAAGACCTTAGACGGTTTTTAGGTATAGCTGGCTACTACCGCTGTTTCTGTAAGAACTTTTCCGATGTCATTGCACCCCTCACCAACTTGTTACGCCACCTTGTTGTCTTTAGGTGGTCTCCTGAGTGTCAGTCCTCCTTTGATGCTGTTAAGTCACTGCTAACAAGCTCTCCAGTCCTTGACGCCCCTGACCTGAAAAGGCCATTCAAGCTTGAAGTAGATGCTAGTGGGACCGGGGCTGGGGCTGTGCTTATCCAAGAGGATAATCATGGGCTAGATCACCTTGTGTGCTACTTCTCTAAAAAGTTTACCAAATACCAGCTCAACTACAGCACAATCGAAAAGGAGGCCCTAGCCCTATTGATGGCCATGCAACATTTTGAGGTGTATCTTGGTAACAGCTCCCCTCCCATTCATGTATACACCACTCACAACCCACTAGTCTTCTTGTACAGAATGTGCAATTCCAATCAAAGGCTGATGCGCTGGTCTCTCATCATCACAGCCATCACCCATAAGAAAGGTATGCTCAACATAGTAGCTGACGCCCTATCTCGCTGAAATGATGAATTGATGTGAACCAATGAGTGGTTCACACCTTGTGGAGGGGGGTGTTACGAACTGCTAGAGGCAGTGCATGTGTGTGGTTCCAGGTGTGTAGGTCTGTTGGTCCCTGACTCCAGTCCAGACCTTCCTACTCTCCTGCACCTCATCACCAGCCTGTGAACTGTCTCCATCCTGATGAGGTCATCAGTGGGCGACGGTGTTGGGAGCCTCAACTTCACGACGCTCAGCCTTGTACCTGCTCTTGCCCTTGTTGTATGTGCTGTTACCCCTGGTGGTTCTGATATTAAGGAGCTTAGTCTGTCCTTAACCCTCTGTATGGACGTGTTCATTGGCCTAGGTATTTAGGCTCACCGGTTGTAGGGGTGTGACTGCCATTTTCATTTTCTTGTTGGTTGCGGGACGGGTTCTTTGCTTGCTGTTTATGGATAGGGAGTGAGGGTAGAGCATTGTCTTTTCTTTTCTTTCCTTCCCTAGGAAAGTTAGGTGCTATTAACCAGTGTTTTTTTTGTTTATTGTTTTGGCCTGAGTCCACCCTGAAGCTAAGACCGGCTGTATAGTACCTTGTGCGATATTGTGTATTGACCATAATAATAATAATAATAACCTTCACTCTCATCATACCTTCTGCATGTGTGTCCCTCATTGATCCCTACTCCTCTACTTCCTTACGCAGTTAGAGCAGAGCTGTGCGACCCAACCCTAGACTGGGTCGTAACACTGGTATGCAGAAGTGGAGATGTAAACTGGTTACTGAAGAAGAAGAAAGGTGGACCAACAAAATCTGCTATATGTAGCACTTAACAAGGAAAGGTGACCACATTCCCATCTCTTACATACAGGTCCCTTGAAAACACAAGAGTTTATTATTATTCCTCCAGTTTCAGAGAGCAATTGGGCACTAACTAACACTAGGGCATCTTCTGGCCATTCATTGAAACAGTTGACGTACATGCAGTTGACTAAGGGCGATTTTCCACCGCACAAAGTACGGTACTTTCGCTTTTCCATTGACTTCCAGTCGAGTATCAGTACCGAAAGTTCCAGTACCAAAAGTGCCAAACCAGCTGGGGTAATTCTCTGGTACTTTGGTACTTTAAGGTGGGACTTGCAAACGTATTTGCTTGCTGGTTATGCAAATAGCTTGCCGCTGAAACACAAAATACACCGCCATCTTTTGAAACACACAGCGAACAGCGAGAAACTAAGTAGAGAGTAGAAACAAAAATATTTAAAAGGTAAAATGGAAGGATGGACAAATGAGGAAACACAGGCTTTAATCACCATATGGTCGGATGAACAGATCCAGCGGGATTTGGATGGACTTGAAATAAGAAAGTATTTGCCATAATAGCAAGTGGCTTGGAAGAAATGGGGCACATGCGACTCAGGAAACCATGCCAAGGAACAAGGCCGCTTGAAAATCAAAAAACATAAGCAGGACTACAGGAAAGTGAAGGATCATAATAACAGGAGTGAAATAAAAACATAATAACAGAATTCAGCAAAAGAAATACCGCGCCATGCTTTGTGATGATGTCAGTCAGGGGCAGTCACTGATGATGTCATTTGGCGCCAGTGTTCTGACAAAACGTCCTACTTTATCAAAACATCCTACCGTAGTGCTAATCAATAGCCCTAACCCTAACTCTTACCCTAACCATAACCCTCTAAAAACCCCTAAAACCCTTACCTTAACCCTAACCCCTAAAACTTAACTGAAATCCCAAGATGGTAGAACTGCACATGCGCAGAAAGGCTCGATAGCACGTCTTGATAGGTAGGATGTTATGACAGAACACAGTTTTTACACCACTGGAAAACTGTCACAGTAGGGAGTCAGCTGGAGAAAAGCAGAGAGTGACCTCGAAGGAGCACTAGAGCTCCCCACACATGAGCTGCCATTCAGACCATAGATGTTATATCATGCAGAATCGTAAAAAAATGAGCTATTTAGTAGAACTGCCTTCTGACTCTATCACTGAAGCAGTTCCAGCAGTTCCAGCAGGTGTTGAGTGTCTTGTAGGTCTGTGACTTAATTTTTTAATTGCCTAAATGATGTTCTTCACCTCATTATCCTGGAACAGGCCAGGAATTTCACCTGAGGATAGTAGGTAATTGATAACCATCAGAAATTTTTTCTCAGCAACCTGTGAGTCAGTCATTTTAATTACTGTTCCAACATTCTTCAGACCTACCTTCTTTATGGGTGTGCATCTGTGAATTATATA
>JAODLC010000045.1:2747069-2772957 GCA_026781145.1 Hippopotamyrus pictus | reverse complement strand
AGAGAGAGAGAGAGAGAGAGAGAGAGAACTGCAGACTGGTTCTTCCCTGTTTCTCATTAATGAAGGACTTCCTTGCTTTATGGGACTTATTGCTTCTAGGAGCCTGATAGAACTGTCCTAGCACAGTATACTTCACACCTGCACTAAATGTTTCCCATTATTCTTGAAGGTCACCTGACATCATCCTACAATTCATGAGAACTGTTTGATAAGTTAACAGTCATTCTGGCATTAGAATATCGCTTCCACCTTTTATCTGGCTGGTATCTGGTTGTTCCCGGTGTCTCCTGCTTCACCTCGTTTGATTGTATTTAAAATGCTGATTTATTTAGAAAAATAGAGAGGTCTCTTATTTTTTAGTGTGGCTGTGTGTATGTATGTTTAGTGTGTGCATTGACAATCAATATAAAACTAATACACACATGAAAAATCACACATACAAAAGCAATAAACATTAAATAAATGATAATCCCATACTCCGGAGAGAGAGCAGACACACATGCAACACCTTCAAGTCTCGCTGTAATTTTCTTTTTAAGTTCTGAAGTTATTCTCACTACCTTCCTCTTTGGTTTGCTGCTATCACTGCTCACTTTCTTAGAGGCCATGATTACTGTATCACTAAATGCACTGTAGATAAAGCACAAAAGAATCACACCAAACACAGCTTTCACATGAACTCAGTCGAGAGGTACTGCAAGACTGAGAGGCATTCATAGGCATAATCAACCCAGTAGGTCTGTATGCTTTTGTGTAAACAAGCCCGGTGTGCGCGCCTTTGGGGGGGGGGGGTTATGTCACGCCCGGCTCCGTACGATCCTCCTGTGTGCCACGCCCCCTCATTATCCACGTGTGCTTCCCCGATTGTGCCCAGCTGTTCCCTGTTATTTCGGCTTGTGTCATGTATATCAGTCCGCGTCTCCCCGTTTCCCAGATCCTGCATTGTATTGTCATAGTTGTATCGTTCCTGGATGTCTGCCTTTCATATCATTAAACCCCGTTTGCCTGACAATCCGGCTCCACTCACCTGCTTACCCGCTCGCTTACCTGCACGCCGGCGCGCACCATGACACAGATAGAGCATCGATATATTTTGCAGAAACTGAACAAATCATTCATGCTATTATTACATCTCATCTGGAGAATTTTAATGCCTAATCTGCTACTGTCATGCCCAGCTCCGTCCGATCCTCCTGTGTGCCACGCCCACCTCGTTATCTCGTGTTTATGCCTGATTGTTCTCACCTGTCGCTCGTTAACCTCAGCTAGTTTTGTGTATTTAGTCCACGTCTGAGTTCGTTTCCCCAGATCAGTCATTGTGTAATGTTATTGTGTTCGTGGATGTCTGCCTCTTTTGACCATTAAAAACCCCATTTGCCCGTCCTACTGGCTCTGTTCGCCTGCTTACCCACTCGCCTACACCGCGGAACGTGACAGCTACATTGAACATTTCTTCCAGTGCTTGTCTCCAGTTGGTACAGAGCACTGCAGCCAGACTATTTATGAGATCAAAGGTTCATGAGCATATTACCCCAGTTTTGGCATCACTTCACCAGGTACCAGTTCAGTTCAGAATTTATTTTAAATTTGTATTGATCACGTTTAAGGCTTTGCTTGGTTTTGCTTCTGAGCATGTATCTGAATTTCTAGTACCCTAGAAGTCGACCAAAGGTGATAAAGCACTTTCTGTGATGGCTCGTAGACTCTGGAGCATCTTACCTCCAAGCATTGGATCAGCTGACGCCATTTTTAAGTTCACTTTGCATTACTTGGAGAAGAGTGTTTTTTTAAAAAAAACATTGTTCAGGAAAGCCCAGAAGCAGGCATGGTAACAGTAGGGAGACAACCTTTTCAAAACATGACAACATGATTTACTGTATTTTAAATTAAGTACTATGACCCCTGCCAGTGATTTTCCCTAAATGAAAATTACCTGAAAAAATACTATGGGCATTGTATTTATTCATATTGCTAACTAAAGCACTGTGCAACAACGATGACATTTAAAAAGGTAGTGACAAGGTATACAAAAATGCAACAGAGCGCTCCTCTTACTACCTCATGCTCTTCTCCATACAACTTGTATGTGCATCACAGCCTCCGCCATACAAGGACAACTGCAGATAAAATAACCAGATTAGGATACAAAATGTGAAGTTGAGTCATAACATTTCTGGCAATAATATCTTACTTGTGAATGAACTACTGAAATAATCTCTAAAAAAACACTATCCTGTGCTTTATCTAGTCTTTTGAAATAGTGTTTATTTTATTCTGTTTACACTTCAGATCTAGTACAGACGCTCCCCAGGTTACGATGGAGTTTGGTTTATTGGAACCCATCTTAAAGTGAAAATATAAGATTTTGCAATACATTTTAATACAGTACACCTAATAAACATAGCAAATGTAGCCTACCTTCAACATGGTTAAAACATTTACATTAGCCTGCAGTTGGGCAAAATCATTAACACAGAGCCTATTTTTTACACTTTTAATAATCAACTCACGCAGAAACTATGGAATGTAATACCAAAAACTAGGAACATTAGCTACATACTGGGACTTAAACACTAGGAAAGGAACACAAAAATTATACAGAACCAAAATGCAACAAAACAGAACACGAGCAGGGGAATCCTAGGACAAGAAAACTAATACAAAATAAACACTGGGAAGCAAAAACAAGGAATACAAATAAACAGATGAGAGTGGTGCTTGGTCAGCCTCAAACCCATGGTTAGAGGGTTACAGTCTATGTCAAATGTTCAACCTGTTGAGCCATGCAGCAGTCTGGGGAAAGGAATAACACAGCAGGGCCAAAGACAATCAAACTACAAAGGGGATGGCCAGCATTTGCTACTGGCCACACAGGGAAGAAACACAAGGACAGGGTCAGACGGGCGCTGACCCTGATGGTAAGTGTATATCAGTTTTAAAACCTACCATCCTTGACATCTTTACAGATACTTTTTAAAGCTGGCAAGTAGGAATTTTCAGTATTTTTGAAATTCGGTCTGCTTTCAGATTCATCACCTAAAAAGGTAAAGGGAATTTGGCTGCATTCAGTCTGTATGCCTACAAAAAATTTCCCAAATAAATTGCCAGTTTGTGGATGTGTTCCAAATGATCAAACCTGTCACCCCAAAAGTCAAGCTCTACTTTAGACAAAGGATTTAAACCATCCAGCAGAACATCTATTACTTGAAGAGTCAAGTCAAAAATAAGTTTAACTTGTGTCAATTAACTTGCTATTGGGAGGCTGTGAAACCGCAATAACACATTCATTGGGACCTCAATTGCATCAGCATATACATTCTTCTGTTTATTTGGTATTCAATCAAAAATGTCTCTCAGCTGCTGTGCGCTCATGCATGTTGTCAAATGTCACTTTCGGCTACTGTTACAGTATTTATTGTTTCAGCATGAAGAAAACATAACCTGAAAGTGCGAGACGTCATTAAGCCTTTCATTTTCCCAGTCTCAGGTCCACTTCATTCAAAGAGCCAGTAATCTGCCTGCAATCGAACATGTTGTTTTGCATAAAATGTGCAGAGGGATTCGTTTATCTTCTAACCGCTTATCTTGGCCAGGGTGACTGGATGTGTACAATCATTTCTCCACATAGGTGAGTGTTTATTTTTGTGTTCTTTCGTTATAAGTAGCAACGCCCAATACACATTAATATATTCCTGAAAATATGTAAACTTTGACCTGTACATTTCTCTTGAGATGACGCCAGTTTTTCCATGCGTACTACGCTGTTCACACAGCAACAAATTAGAAAAGGAAGTTCATTATTAATGGGGATGATGGTGTTTGTTTGAGACAGTCCCTATTCACCGCCCTCTTCGACCACCACGGTCGTCGCTTCCACTGGGGAGTCTGCTACGTCTCCGTCGCATTAAAGGTTCATAAATATCTGTCGCCATTAAATTAATGAAACGCACAGCCATGTTTCTGACTTGCCTTCTCCAAAAAGTCCGTCTTTGCACATCGGTTATTTTCTGCCGCTAAATATTTTGCCATTTGTCCGGTTTTTACTTTAGCGTTTTAAGTGTGAAGTCCTGCAGATGATCTATTTTCTTATCGCCGGTATTTTTGGTCCGCTACTGCGGCGTAACCAAGCTAACTCTAAGGAAAAGTTAAAAAGGCTAAATGTTTTCAGACACGCCTTTCATCTAAAATACCTTAACAGTAAAGTAAACAATTATAGCATTAAAAACTTAAAACGCTTTTTTAAAAATTTAGACTCATAAATGACTTAGTTAATTAGGCAGTTCAACGACGCGCCCACTAGCCGGCGAGTTTCAAACAACCGCCTCGCGCTGCCCGAAATTCGAAACCCGCTGACCGCTACAAACCGCGTGCCGCCCATATAAATCCCATAGGTTGCTTAAGTTTAAACCAGCTAAACGTCACCAAACTGCTCCATTCATTGGTGACATATATAAGCAAAAAGGCACATTGAAGATCTTCTGTAGCATTTTTTTCTTACAAAACTCAATGCATTTTGTGATGGTTGCAACATCACAGAATGACAAGGAATTACTTGACCTCCCTAAAGATAGGTCAAGTCCCACAAAGTGACTCCACTGAGTACAGGACCTAAATTTCTCTAGTGAAATATGTGAGAATGAGTAGTGTGTGCAGATACAGCATTTGATCCTTGTAAATTATTTCTTCATCGTGAAGGCCCCAGAACTCCACAGTCCCCATCCAGCCAGTTATGCCTGTCAGGATCACAGCGATCTGAAGAATCTGGTTCTCAAAAATCTTTTTTTTCCCCCAGATATGTTCAAAACAACTAGTTTTCACTGAGCACCATCGTGTATACTGCTGAGGTTAAAGTTAAATGTCATATCATTGTTGTGAATTGTTACAGCCTTAACCAGTCCATTACTGTTTGTTTGTATATTGTTTATATCATTATTACAGTTTTGAATTTTCCACTATAAATGAGAATTTTGTAATAACTTCCAGAAATTTTATTTGGGATGTGATTGACATGCACAGGCACTACAGTTCATTGCTGTTACTGAGCTGGACTGAGATCGGCCTAACTGTAAACACATGTCAAATTTCTGGGGTTCTAATACAGAGCACATGGTAAAATGAGATTTTGCAATGCGTTTCGCTCGCATTCCACAATTCTCCTTTGGTTTGTTGTGAAGAAAAAAAAGGAGAAAGTGATAGGCCTCATGCCTTTATATTGAAAGACTTTGACCGCCCCCTTCTGGCCATAGAGACGCATTACAGTAATCTGATGGATAATGATAGTGTTTGATAACTAGCCCAAGGGTGGCAAGTCTTATCCAGAAAGGGCTGCTGTGTGTGTGGGTTTTCACTGCAACTCCCTAATAAGATTACTGATTAGAGGACTGATTGGCTGAAGAGTCCTCACACCTGGGTTTGAACAGCTGACCTAAAGGTTATCTCAGAAACCTGCATACACACTGGCCCTTTGCAGATAATATTAACCACCCCTGTACTAGGTCCATCTCAGCTGACGTTCTTAAGCCAAATACACAAACACATTGTTGGTTTAAGTCAGGAGAGCAAGGAACTACACTTGTATTGCTCCGGTAAAAATGAAGAACTGTATGGGCAAAATAAGGGCAAAGGGCAAATGGGCAAAATAAGCTGTACAGGGAAACTCATACAGCAACATTAATTGTCATGGTAATACTTTACTTGAGGGGGCATAAATACTTAGTAATAACTCAGTTACTACTGAAGTACAAATCATGTACAAATATAGTCTACTTAAAAGATAAAAGATGTGTCATGATTCATTAATGATGAACAAACATGAGATGAGTATTTCACATGTGTTGTTCATTACTTGTTCCTTCAGTAGTTCCTTAGTTCCTTTATAGTTCACAAAGGTTTAAAGCATTAAAATATAGTAACTGCTTGGGACAAAAGTTGCATCATGATTCATTAATGATGAACAAATATGAGATCAGTGTATAACTTGTGTTATTCATGAATTGATCTTTCGGTAGTTCACAAAGGTTTACAGAATTAACAGATATAGTAACAATTATAGTAACTGCTTGAGATAAAACATGCCTCACGATCCATTCATGAATTAACACGAGATCAGTATGTAACTAAGACTTAGTTTATGGTTAATTAACACATAAGTAATCACATTATTATTTGTGCCCCGTCAAGTATAGCGTTACCATTGTCATTGTGGGTAGTACCATAGTCTAACCTGTTTGTAGACCATGAATTTCCTGCTTATTACTAATGTTAAGTGTATAACTCAGGTTTCCACAATAAATTTAAATTTTGGCCACATTAAGGAGACAATCGGGATTTGTAGTTTACAGATTGCCCATATTATGGTAACTATAATATGTCAGTTACAGTAAAAACCACAAACCAAGAGGCTACATAAGACATGAATAGAAAAGGAAATATCATGATGATTTGACATTATTTCGGGCAGATCTTGTGCATGTGGTTACATATGTTTATTTTAAAAAGTGTCATATAATGTGATCTGGGCATCTCACTGATATACCTTCTTGAAGTGGTGGAAGTCTAATTTTAATGGGATTCCTGGTCTCAGACGCTGCCTGTCTGGTGTGCTGCAGGCAGCCAGTAGTGCACGGGTGAGATTCATCACGTGGGCTTTCGAATGCCTTTCAGGAAGGGGCGAGGACTGGGGGACAGGCCAGCCAATAGCCACAGGATTACGGGAAGGGAGGCAGACGATAAACAGGAAGCATGAAAGGCCAACAATCCCTGTAAACTCTGCACACATTTTTGAGGAATATTATGTAGGATACCAAGGGCAAGGCTGGCTTCTCAAATCCTGAAATGTCCTTCAATCTTAAGCCCTCATGAAATGCACTTTAGGCATTTTGCCTGTTACTAAACACTCAAAATTCAGACTTACCAAGTGCTGTGCTTATTATGTTGATTGGAACAATTTTATTGGAATTTTACAGCAATCTGCTTTTATTCAGCGCTTTGATTTTTTATGTCATCAAAATAGGCTTACATTGTGAAGTGCTGTAGCTTAACACCATAATAAATCAGTAATTAATTTTATTCTCTTTATCAGCACTAGATTACATGGCAATGGAAGAAGCTTCAAATCAAACAAACAAAAAACAGATCTGGCACTCAGTATATTTCTATTAAACTTATATCTTAAACATAAAATAGACAGTAACTTACACATTTTGTTATATACAGTCTTGAGAGACTATAGACGAATACTGTCACTTTATAAGGTTGGATTGCATTGGCTTCTCAGCAATCAGTACAGTAATCTGTGTAAAGAGAAACAAAGAAACACAAATGAAAGCAAACAAAATTCAAACAAAAACCTAAGTAATGACCAAGATGTCACTAGGAACTGCATTTCAGATGAACAGACAAGAAGCAGAAAGTCGTTACAGCTGTGGTACCAAATATTGGTGCAATTTTCCTCATAAAAAAGCATACATTTTTCCTTTAAAATGATACAAAATACCTTTATTTATTGAAGACAGACGGTGCTGAAACATTTATGCTGGCTGAGAGAGAGCAGGTCGAACCCTGGTCAGCCTGGCAATTCACATATTTATATGAGCAAGATGGCCTAGCAGGAGAGGTAATCCTACACATAGAAATAGAGGAGCATAGAAGGGCATATTTAGAGCATGAAGGCTCAAGCATCTGAGCAATACTGAGTAGTTCTGAACTCTCCGTTGGCCAATGGGGGACAAAAGGAGTCTAAAACAACCAATCACCAAACCGACCCTGAGTCAGACTCCACCCCCTGAGGGTATACACATGCACTTTGTGCCCTGCCATTCATACTAGACCGCGCTGTTTGCCATTGCTTAGGTCTGCGGTCCAGTCACATGGTCACACTCTAGTCTCACGTCTGCTCTTGTGACAGTGCTCAGTCCAATGATACAAGCTTCATGCCATCACAAGTAGCATTACAGCTCAGCAATTAATAGCCTAGTAGGAATGTGGAGGGAGTGACCAGAAGCCTCATCGGCTACCCAACCAGACCTGCAGGAGACAGAAATTGCCTCAGACTCGCTGCTCTTTCTCCTGCCAGCCGGTCCCTCACAGGATAGATGCCTCACATGTTCACCAGATGCTTCGTATTTATTTTCCAGTCCACCCTGACCCGACCCGTCCTGTTTTTGTGACCTTTGATCCTTAGATGGGGCCCCGGCCACATGTCGAGCTTGCTGCTCCAGTGCAAAGTCGGTGCTGTTTTCCACCGGCCCTTTTCGGGGGGGGGTGGGGGGGCAGTACTAATCCACATACTTCATGTCCGCACACATCACAGGCCAGCGAAACATGTTGTCAGGAATGGTGTGATGCTTGCAGGCTTTGGGGGAAACTCCAGGCTCACCTTTCTCGTCATTCAGCACTATTAACCCCCCTCCCCCCCCATTCAGCTTTGTTTACCCCCCTGTCCTGGATCACATGACCTGACCGGTATTCACAGTGCACAGTGCCTGTCACCTTACACTGCACATAAAGTCATCCACTGCCTGGAAGCTTATCAGACAAAAGGCATCCACCTGCCTGACCACAGGAATAGGAGGCATCCCCAGAGAGCGTGCGAGGGCCTGTGTGACAGCCAGGGCAAGCTGCCCCTCTATTCATAATAAATATGAAAGCAGTGGAAGATAAACAAAAGTGATGCCTTCTCAGCGTGGCGGGGCTGTTTTCGTTTTCTTATCCACATTAGAAAATTCCAGGAACCACATTCATTCAGACCTGCTGATTTGGTGTGTGTGTGTGTGTGTGTGTGTGTGTGTGTGTAACTTCCAGCAGGAGGCTATAAAGTCTCTGTATGTGAGTTTGCAAGTGAAAGCAAGGAGCTGTACATCATGAGGAGAATTGGGGGGGGGGGGGGCAATGGTAAAAAGGACATCCTCACCCCCCTCTTAAAAGTGTGGCCCAGCAGAGGGGGGTGGTAATGTCCAGAGGTACAACGTAAACCAGCTCTCGCTGCTGTGTCGTCCGAATCCAAGGACATGTATGGTGAATCCAATGTCATGCTACACCCCCCCAGCCCCGAGCTAAGACCCCCACTCTGAAAGCACCGGTCCCTCCTCCTGCACAGCATGAGCAGGACCAGTCCCGAGTCCCCAAGCCCCGCCAGGCCACAGTGCGGGTCCAGTCAACAGGCTAGTGTCTCTTCACGGACGAGACCTTCTTCTTCCGGGTTGCCAGCATCTCATAGAAAGGGTCCCTGCTGATGGCCGCTCTGTCACACAGGAGGGGGAGGGCCAGATTAGAGCCCAAAACCCAATACAGGTCTTCCACAGCATATACATATTTTGAAAAAGATACACGTTTTATCACTGACCACTAGGGGGCAGCATCAAACAATGCCACACTTTACTGCTCATTTAAAGAAATGTCTTTATAAAGGGACAACGTTCACACCAGCAGAGAACCTAAATTACCATCACAGCTACAGTAGAGGCTACAAACATAGGTGAGTTATCTGGGCAGGTGGTCTCCCTCATAGAAGGCCTTTGCTGCTGAGATAAGGCGCAGGCATTCGCGATTGGAAATGACATGGTTACAGGCAGATTAATTCCTGAGGAGGTACAGCCTTCAGTGATGTATCTGCATTGAACTGTAGGGTGTACAGAGCCTCTCTTACTTGATGCTGTTGATCCACTCGTCCTTTTCCTCTGCGGTGGGAGCAGAGATGCGGTAGAATGTGTGGTTTCCCTCTACCACGCGGCCGTCCGCCTCTGTCTTGCAGGCCTTTATCACCTGGTCCTTGTTGTCGGGAATGAAAAGCTCAAAGCAGTTCTGCAGAAAAAGAGGTCAGAGGTCAGAGATGCAGGGTGGGTAAAGAGAACACTGGGCATTATATTATCCTCTGGGGCTTCAATCCCCCAGAGGACACTGGGTTTGGGCTCCAGTACAGCAGGGGTTTGTGTCCCCTTGCATGAGGACCAGAGAAGGTGGTCCCCTACAGAGAGCAGACCGAGAGGGTGGTCTACAGTCCCCTACAGAGAGCAGAGAGAGAGGGTGGTCTACAGTCCCCTACAGAGAGCAGGCAGAGAGGGTGGTCTACAATCTCCAGACAGAGAGGGTTGTCTACAGTCCCCTACGAGAATGTGGCTGGTTAAAGTCCCGCATTTTGGTGGTATTTAATTATTATTATTGCTGTTGTTATTTGTTTTTTTAAAACTGACTCTAAATTTATTTTTCCTGTACTCATTGTTTATATTATTCGTATGTTTTAATTCCTTTCTTTTAAATTTTTAAATGTCTGTAAAGCATTTTGTAAACTGTGCGGTTTAAACATAAATATACTATATAAATAAAGATTGACCAAATGATTTATTATAATAATAATAATTATTATTATTTTTTAATTATTATTATTATTATTATTATTATTATTATTATTATTATTATTATTATTATTATTATTAAACAACGACATTTTAAACAGAATGAAGGTGCTAAGCTCTGTTTCGGGAAACGGTCAGTAACACGGCCCAGCTGACTGCTGGTGACATGAGGCTTCCTGACAAAAACCGCAGGAGAAGATCATGGCTTACAGGCTTCTTGGAGTCCTCCACCTCCCGGATACTCAAGTTCTCCAGGGGAATGATCCCTCTGGGCTCCTTGTCCTGTGAAAAGGTTCCCAAAAAATAGTGGGTGAGCAAATTTTTTTTTCCAGTCCCATTAAATTCTAGCCTGTGGGATTATAATGCCAGGAGAAGAACTCTACAGGCACCAAACTCAATCATGAAGCTCTCCTCCATACTAATGCCTTACAGGACAATGTGCCAGTGCTGTCCAATCACTAACTGACTGTGCATTCTGGGAAGGCTCGTTCAGCCTATCCCCCGCTGCTACTTACTGTGGTGTACTCAAAATAATACAGGCAGTTGTCTGTGAGGATGAACCATCTTCTTTTCCAGGTTTTAACTCGTCCACCTGTGGAGGTGAAATTACTGGGGTCACCAGGGGTGGGATGGTGGAGGAAGGGAAGTGGATGGTGACCAATCAAAGCTGAGAACAGCAGGAGAGCAACAGTCAATGAACAAGGCTGACAAACAACAGCTGCCGTGAACAGACTTGAAGCCGCGGTTCATCACGGAGACACCCTATCGCACCATCTGCACACCTTGTGGAGTGAGCGAGCATGAGCACGGAGCAGCAGCGGACACGTCACCGGCACGGCACACACGCCATTCATAAACACACACCCCAGATGTCAGCTGCGCGTTCTCATGCTATGAGCAGCATAGGCCTGTAGATGTCAGCACAAGACCAGACTAACAACAACAGCAACACAATGACAGGAGGGGTAGACCATGTGACATTGGAATGGAACCCACGCCACACCCCCACATTCCCGCATGGTCCCAGTTGCTCCAGCATCTCTGGCAGCACTGGAGGGGGACACACAAAGCAGGCATCGGCGATTGCGACGTTAGGACTATGGGAACACGATGGAAGCTGATTGGATGATTGGTATAGTTGTAGGTTGAGGATTAATGACCTCTCAGAGGTGCAGACATAGAGTACTGGACTAGAGCAGAGCAGAGCCTTCTCTCCCACCTACCGCATGCCCACACACTGCAGAGGCCTTCATTAGCTGCTCCTAGAAAGTGTATCCATTCTAGGACTACCCTCCATAACATCACCTATCCCTGTTATTGGTCAGTTTGCACTGAGAACAGAGAAGACTTGACCTCCCAGCCCAACAAACAGGCACCCTCTCCCCAGCTACTCCACTGCAGTCCAGTACTGAGGAACATTGCTTACAGATTTATTCACCCATACAGCCACTAGCCAGTACAGAGGCAGTGACCCCCCCCCGCCACCACTGTATTCCACTCCAAAAACCCCAGGTAGAGGATCTTTTGTGTCCAGATCAGAGTGCAGCATTTCAAATCAGTTCAGCCTTCATTAACAGCCACAAACCCCTCGAATATAAGTGCCGAACTCCCTTCTTCTGAAGAAATGCAGCAGACAGTAATACAAGTTCAGTATACGTGGTTTTGGAGGGAATGGAGTGGAATCGGGGGGAGCGCCACTTGTCCCAAGGCTGGCACTCACACAGCTGCAGACCTCGCAGACCCATTGCAGGCTCTCTGCCAGCTTCAAGCAGGCACTAACACCCCCCGGGGGACCCGGGAATGCACCACAGACAAGCGGCACGAAGCACAGAACGCAGAACGAGCACAGACAAAACGAAGGTTAAGCGACTAATAAACAAACCGAACAAGACGATACTTAATAAATAAAAACAAACAAACGTAGGGAACGGAAGCATGGCGGACCTCCAGGGAGACCCTGGCAACAAAGCGATGAGCTATTTGGGGGATAAAAGGGTACATACCTCCTGGAGAAAGACAACAGCCAAAATCATGGAAACAAATGAACGAACAAACAAACAAACGAGGAAGAAGAGAACACAAAATGAAGTTAAAAAAAACATAAATCATAACCTGGGGTAAGGTATAAAGCTGAGTGTAATGTTTCGCAAAGTCAGGGCAATCCCATGTGGGGGGGTGAAATTACACCCCCCAGGAGAGGAATGATCGCACAGCAGCAAAGCCAGTCCCTCCTAATTCACAGGTGCTTGGGGGGCCACACTCCTCCAGGGCTGTGGTGGGAGGGGACCTGGTCAGGCAAGCGGGTGGCTGTGGAGGTGCCCGTGTGCGATTTCCTCTTTATCATACTACCGGCGGTCCGCGTGAGAGAGGATGTGGAGGCAGCACCAGCCGGCAGTGTGACCCCCACGCCCCTGTGAGCGAACAGAGCCTTGATTGTGTCGTCCCCCCCCCCCCCGCCGCCGGCGCGTTAGAAGAGAGGGGATTGTCCTCTGCTCTTACGACCTGGTGTTGTTGGCTGGGGGCGGGTGGGTGTTCATTTGGGGTGGGGGGGTGTAGCACAGCTGTGAATAAACAGACTCGGACAGCAGAGTCCCCCCCTTCCTGGGGGCCACCCTTCACGGCTTGTTTGTTTGGACTGAGCTGGATTGGACTAGGATCTTGTTTACCCCAGCACACGGCAGGATGGGGGCTGGGGGGTTAGGGAGCCGGAGATGGTCTTTTTTGCACACTGCATCACTGAAGTGTTGTGTCAGTTTCAGACGTTTGGTTTTTTGTGTTTTGTTCTCGAAATCTGCATGCAGCATCTTCCTCAATTTAAGTCCCATTACTCGTTTCAAACCCACGCAGGCAAAGAGGAACAGACTGTTCCAGGGGGAGGGGGCTATGGGCCTTTTTGGGTGCACCTACAGGCTTCCGCAACAGAGATCATCGTGACTGTCCAATCAGAATCCACGGAATTTGGAAAAAACTGCAGACAAATCCGCCTAACGTTTAAAAGGCGTGCATGTGTACGGCAACCCGCCCTGTCAGCTGGCTGGCTGGGCCCTTGTGCCTATCTGTAGATGGATGGTGATGTCATCAATTTCGTGAGCCAGGTAACACAGGGTCACCCAGCCTCGTTGGCAGAGGCACCCACGATGGCACTCACCCAGTTTGAGGAGCCAGCCCTCGCGGTCCGGGTTGAAGAAGGTGTGCGTGAGGTCATTGCCGTCGTCCTCCGGGATCTTGAAGGGCTCATTCCTGATGCTGTCATACAAGTTCTGTAGATGGTGTGGGGGAAGATGAGGAAGGTGAGGTAGCCAAAGCGAGGTGCGCAGTGATTACACCCCACACACACGCACTACACCACCCCCTCACCCTCAGCAGGTCCTCGGGCAGGTCGCCCCCCGCATTGATCCCCCGGTTCATGGCGACAAATCTCTCCACCGAGGGCTTGTCCTTGACGTTGGGATTGTGTAAGCTGGTGTTGAGCATGATGATGGCGAAGGACAAAACGTAGCAGGTGTCTGGGGGACACAGGGACAGGGAGTCAAAGCTCATGTATGGACGGAAGAGTCAAAGCCCATGTACGGACAGGAGCGGCGTGAGGCGGGTGTGTGCTGACGCAGTCTCTCTCAGCCTCTAACGGTAGAGTCAGCTGGAAGTGACTCAATAACTGAGGCTGACGTGGCTTTGACACCACAGCTGTCAGATTCAAACGGGCCCCAAGTACAGACACGGGGCTTCTGAAAGCTGGCCCGTGTTTGACCCCGAGGTAAGACGCACACATACCTGTAGACTGAAAGACGCCAGGGTTGCACTGGCAGTACCGCTGAGCGAAGGCCTCCATCATCCGGTCAATCTTCTGAGCCTCTCCTGGCAACCGGAAACTCCACAGGAACTGCCTGTAAGGACACCGTGGGCCAATCAGCTGCAGGCATTCCCATCACCCACCGTGGTACCGAGAGCATTGCCATTACTTTGCCCATAGGGGGCGGAACACTTCGCTGTTTCAGCTCCTACCTTAGGGCCTGTACCAGGTTCAGGTCCGTGAATTCGTGCAGCTCCACGAAGGCATGCAGGACTTGAATGTTGAACTCGTCCCTGTAATGGGAGCGAGCGGCATTAGCAATGGGATGCTATATACACAATGAGGCATGTTCAGCTCCATTTCCCACAATGCCCTCACCGTACACCAGAGTTCCATTTCCCACAATGCCCTCACCGTACACCAGAGTTCCATTTCCCACAATGCCCTCACTGTACACCAGAGTTCCATTTCCCACAATGCCATCACTGTACACCACTTCTTGACATTGGCCCATGGTTTTTATCGTGTATTCGCACACGTTTTCCTTTTGTTTGGCTATTCTAACATTATTAGGTCAACATGCAAGACCAGAAAAAAATGGGTGGGCTGCGTCTCTCTGCCCTGTGATGCCTCACCGCTTGGCCATTTAGAAGGGCTATAATTTGGGGGGGGGGGGATTAAAACTGACCCTCATCGGGCCCCATGCTGACTAATCAAGCCTACATTACCCATCATGCATTCCTCCTATGATTCACCTAAAATGGCATGACTGGTTCTGACCCTCTGGAGTGCAGTAGAGAGAGACTTAGAAAAACAAAATTCCCGGCTCCTGACAAATGGAATTCCCAGTTAGTAGACAGAAATGTAAGGGTAGGCGTGAGGGCAGGAGCAGCCCAGCTTTTTCTGGGTCCGTCACAGCTGCGTTACGCCCCGCAGTGCATCTATTGAGCTTTGAGGCCCCCAATTGCACTAACCTATTTTGGAATGCCGTTATTCCCTCTTAAAAGACACCCCATCGGATTTGTGCCGCTAACATGAGGATCTGTGACTGAGGGCCTGAGAAGAGAAGGTGCTAGAATCCCTTGGAACACCACGTTCATGCACTGCATGTGGGGGGGGGGGAGGTTTAGTCATAAATATTTGACAAATGGAGAACAGCATCCGATCGCTGACCTGCTTTGCAAAATTTAAGTCCGGTTAGACAGCACACAGCTGACATCTCTCCTGCTAAGCCAGAGGCAGCAGGAGCGTCCGCGAGGATTAGTGTGTGGTTCCCTGTTGTTGCCATGACAACCTGCAGCACCCGGAACTCCTCTGTGAAGACTGGCATCTTCATCCAAGATCATTTGGCAGAGTAACATCTTCACGCGGACAGGGGGAAACGTGCAGCAGCACCAAGAAGCCAGGCTAATCGCGGTCACACGCGTCCTGCGAGCACGCCAACACGTGATGGGAGCTCTCAGGTTTCTTGATGCGGGGCTGTCACGGCCTTCACCTCTCGCCCAGGTAGTCGCCGATGGCCGTCTTGTTGAGCCCCTCACCCTTGTAGAGGAACTGGGCGATGTCTTCGCAGGTGTTCTTCAAGAGGTCGTTCTCCATCAGGAACTGGATCCCCTGCGGGGGATGGAGCAGATGAAGCGTCATTGACCTCGGCGAGCCATGGCACCAGAAGCTACCACCAGGGGGCGCCCATGGGTGAACATGCCTACCTTTTTGGGATCCATGTTGAATTTTTTGCGGCCCACGGCCACCTGTTTGTTCCTCTGCATGCTTTTCCTGAAAAAGCGGACTCAGCGTGAGACGCATGTGGGACATTTCCAGAAGTTTCAGTGATGAAACCCACAATGTACCTCCTCGCTATATTGCTACCAATCAAAGCATCCCTGTCAGGAGGGTCTGCACCCCCACAAACCCCTGCTCTGTGGTCTGGTATTCTAGAAACAAAACAGACGGGGTCACATGGCAGACTCGTGCCATGACATCATGGCCGGGGCTTTCGAGGTCTTCACAGCACTTTGCCGTGGACCTGAGGGTGGGGTTTACTTGCACCACTTCTGTTTTAGTCATCGCCGTGGTTACGTCACTCCTGGAGAGGAAGAGCAATGACATACAACGCCTTGTGTCTCACCCACACACCCTGAACAACAGCTATTCTGGGTAACTGATCCAGCTCTAGGACAGATCCACAGGCCGATGAGGATCAGTTCCGCAATATCCACCAGGGCGCCTTTCACACCCACAACGTTTCTACTCAGAAGTCACACAGCGTGATCCACACTCAGCATGGTCTCTGGCCTCAGCAGTTCCCCCCTCCACGCGCCCCCACCCAAATCATGTGACCCGGCTAGACATGGAAAAGGAGAATCCAAGAAAAAGAAAATCGACGCAGAATCCGTTGGAAGCCAGCATGTGATACGGGGTGATGTCACATCATAAATCCTTACAAGCTGAATAAAAGGCTTAATATCTGACCCTATGATACCGCTAAGATACCCGCCTGCAGAGCGGGCCGTGGTTAACTCCGGGACGAAGGCTCTACTGGCACTTCGGGTATGGGGTGTCCAGCACTCAATTATTCACCGCCAACCCCGTCTCCGAACGGGACGGTGCCATGAAACATTTACGCCGCCTCCTTAAAGTCAGACCCAGCCCGAAATCCCAAGAAGGGCTGAAGATTAATATTTAACGTGGCCAAGATCCGATGGCCCATTTTAAGTCACCAACTAGCCCCCCACCCCTATAAGGAACCCGGCTGCACCGAGCTTCACCACCCAGATACGCCACCCTCTGGGACATGCACCCCCCTCTCCACACATGCCCCCTTGTGGCAGGTCACCTTTCTTCAGTGGAGCCCAGGTTCTCAATCTCGCTGGTCACCTCTGCTATCTCATCCTTCAGGCGCTGGAACAAGAAAACAAAAGGGAGGGGGAGCAGGGTGAAGATGGACCTGGGGAGAATACTGCCAGCGATCACCCCCCCCACCCAATTGCAGCTGCGAGGACCTTGGGTGGGACTGAGAGGGGAGGCCCCTTGTGACAGGACAGGGGGGTGGCACCACAGGGTGGGGCAAATAAGGGATGTATGAGAGGAGATGGAAATTAAAGATTTGCGGAAAAGGGATGGCTAGACAGGATGGGGGGAGAGTGTTGACAGGGGGCTTCTCTCCACAGAACTCTAAAACAGCCCCTCCCTCGCTATCTCGGCAGCCTATGGGGGATGGGGGGGGCTCATTTCTGTAACCCCACACGGACGGACGTGCTTTGATCCCGCCATGAGTGCGACCCTCTGATCGCACCCAGAGCCAGGAAAGGGGGGGGGGGATTCGACAGCAACAGGGTCAAAGAGCCAAGGGAACTGGACCTGGTGTCTGTATGTAGCAATCAGCCGAAGCAGACAGGCTTAATCAGCAGCCAAGCAACACATGGAGTTCATAGGCTCAACGCTGCTTCATACTTCTCTGCATGCGTACTAGAGGACGTGTCCACTGAAGTGTTTATGACGCGTTTGGTGTCATTGTGCGCCTCCGCAGACGAACGCCGGCTGCACTGCAAATCTGTGCCTGCACAGCGGTGTATTAAAATTGAATTGAATTGAAAATCTCACGGCAGCCAGCTGACCAGAGTTGGCAGCCCCGTGAGGTGGCTCTCTGAATTTGTAAAACATAGAGAAACGGACACAAACCTTGCTGCTGTGGTACTTATGCAGGGAATATTAGAATAATAATTTATATCATTATTAATAATTAAAATACAAATACAACACATATTTTTCCTATATATGACTATTTCCATGTAGGCACACGCAGAGTGGATAGGCGAATGCTGCACTTGTGTGGAGAGGAATGAACACGCCCTTAAGCCCCACCCAGCCCTAAGCTCCACCATACAGTAAGTAACCAAACAAAATGCAAGACTTTCGGCATTTTTACTTTTTTGATTGCCTTCACAGATCTTTGTGGGGACCTGAAAAATGGTCCTCACAACATCAGAATAACAGGTTTTTAATTACATTGTGGGAGACCTTTGGTCCCCACAATGTAATTAAAAACATAATCCACTCACACACACCTACACACTAACATACACACACTCACTCTGTGAGAATGAGCATGCCCACTAACACCCCCAGAGGTCGTCAGGATACACGCCGACCGCCCGACCCCCCCGTTCCCTCTGAAGCCCAAAGCCCCAGTTATACAAGCTGCTCAGAAGATTGCCCCCTGCTGGCCATCTCACTGGCCACGCCCCAACCCCCACCTCCCTCCCTGCTGGCGGCGTCTCAGGCCCCCATGTTTAATCTTCGGGCCTTTGTTGTGAGCCGGACACCTGACCTGCCTAATGATGGAGTGTGTGGCCCCCCCGCCCCATCCCCCAGATCCTGAGAATCTATGGGCATCCCTGGGGGTGGGGTTAAGTGGCAACAGGAGAAGGGTGACATCGCAGCACAGACGCCAGATGGTCTTTAATCTGGCAAACCCCCCCTCCGGCTCTAGCAAGCACCACCACTATAGGCCACAGTGAGTGAAAGTGAGAAAAGAGCGAGAAGAGGGGGATCGGGAGGGCGATGCGGGGGTGGGGCTGAGGCAGATGTCATCGGACGCGATGGCACTGTGTGTTTGTCAGCAGGGGGGGGGGGGTCTCCATGTCCTTGAAGATGCTGAGGGAAGCACAGAGAAAGTGCGGGTGTGGCGAAACTGGAGTAATGGGGTCACCATCCCTGGGAGTGGGGGGAGGGCGTATCCTCTGGCACCCAAGCGGGGGGGGAGGAATGATAGTCCCAGTAGGTGACCGCGTGAACCTTCAGAGGAATTATGGGAAATAGAGGCACCTGCAGATCAGCAGAACATGGGATGGGAAAAACAGTGCAGTAACTGCGCCCCCCCCCCAACTACCCACAAAGACACCCCTGAGAGACACCCCCCAGACAGCCGACCATCTTCCAGGTCACTGTACTTTGGGGTTACGGGTAAATCCGTCACTGCTCCAGCCAATCGTGTGGCTGCAGGGTGAGGGTGTCTCCCTTAAGCTAACGCCCCCAGCCCGGACACCCTTTCAGCTGAACTGGGTGAGCAATTGAAGGCGTACAGTGACGGGGGGGGGGGGGGGGGGGGGCAGAGCGTAATTGGAAAAGAATGCAGGAGGAATGTGCTACAGGCTTCTTCCTCAATTTGTTACTTAGTGACCTAAAATATGAGATTGACCTCCCTATCTGCCGGTATAGTGCCACTGCTTAGACAATCAATGTAATGAAATTAGTAGGCCCATCTGCAACACCCCCCCCCCCACCACCACACTCGACTGGGGTGTGCCGGAGGTGGCGGGGATGTCAAGTAGGCGCAGCTAAAACAGCCAAATCAACCAGTATGCTTTGGTCAGGTGACTGCAAGCTACAGCATGTGAGTATGGTAGCAGGGGGAGGTGGAGGGCTGGTCGCTGGCTTTCAGGAGTAATCTTAGAGGGCGTTCAGGGTTGCCAAAGAGGAGGATCAGAGAGAACAAGGAGGAGGAGGGATGAGCGAGACGGAACATCCCCTGGAAAAGGTTAGATGAGTGACACAGAGCACCTGAGGGCCTGGGAGCCCACGGGCAGGGGACAGAGGAACAGCTATGGGTATATGGAAGGTTCTATGCAAGTTGGTAACAGTATGGGGATACAGTAGGGGGGTACAGGTACAGGTATTCTAAAAACACACCTGAATATCCTCTAGCAGCTCCTGCTTGCGTCGACGGATATTTTCAAGTTCCTGCCTCTCCTCTGGGGTGAGGTCGTCGGGCACTGAGGAACACACAAAGACATCAGTTAGCGTTGAGGTTTAGGTTACGGTCCCCGTGTTGGTCACACCTCATCCGTATCATTTTTTTACCATCAATACATGCTGAGTAAAGATGTGCGTCAGGCTCACTCTGCTGTGTCATCAAGGGAGAATCACGCTAACGTTTCATTACTGCTTTCCTGCATGTCACATTCATTTCAAAACAGAAACTTGCAAAAACAGAATTTTACCCACAGAAAAACACACGAGTTCAGTTACCCGCAACCCATACAGAGATGACATCATATCTTAAACCAAGAACGACTACAGTCTGCGACCACAGGAAGTATCGCGTCCCCAGAATGGGTGTCATATTCCAGGAATGGAAAAGCCAGTTCCCTCTGGGCCTCTTTAATGGGGCCAACCCTTCTGATGCTGCAGTGTCACATGGAGGCTGCGTATGTGGCGCCGCCCTTGTGTCAGCGAGCAGCGGTGCAAGGACATCACTGAGTCCCCATCCACAGCGAGAAACTTGCCAGAGTCAGCAGCAAACCATCGGATTGGGGGAAGCCTGTGATTACACTTCCAGCAAGCGGAAAACCTGCCCCTTTTCCCTCCAGCAGGGCCCCCGCCGATCCTAGTCCTAAAACCGGGCACTGGTTTAGAGCTCTAACCGCTTCGCCCTCTGCTGGGTGAATGTATCCATGACATAAATGCTGAGAGGGCAGCTAATTTCAGAGCACTTCTAAGTTATTCAGCTGGCCTTGATGCCAACCCAATACATGGCACAAGTGGAGATTAAATATAGGGGCTTCACCTGGTCCGCTTCCTCAAAGCCATGTCCATCTGCTGGGGGATCTGAAGCCCCGAAAGCCAATGGACATACAGGGGAACACATGGGCCGTGATGATTAATCGTAACAAATAAAGGAACATTATTATGCTATATTACCAAGATCCCAAAGAGTGTCGGGTGTCCGTCTATTAGCGGGGTGGCAGCGGGGAGCGGATGGGGCTGGGGAGGGGGCAAGGTGCCACAAGAGATAGGCTGGCCATGTGCCATGAGCGCGCTCCAAATTGTTCGTGTGGAATGTGGACAGAATCACCCTTTGACACACTGACATTTGAAGTGTGTGTGTGCGCGTCAAATCAACAGGACAAGGCGCAGAGAGAGCCAGCTGGGAGTCGGGCCGTAAAATCGATGACCTCCTCCCTGGATGTCTAGGAAAGTAGGCTCCCCCCCCACGTGTGGTCCATCTCATCATGTGTGGGGGGGGCATGACCTCTGACTGACTGCACTGATCTAATGGGAAGTCTGTGGACACAAAGGTATACAAAGGTATATATAGATATGATCTGAATCTATATTTGTGGGACATGATGGTTACTTTAATCCTGCCTACACAGAGACATACATTAACCATCATGCCTACAAGGAAATGCATCCTGGGTAATTTCACCAGGAGAGCCACATGATACCCTGCAAAGGTTTCTGGGAGGACACATATCACAGTCGGCAAAGGGGGGGGGTCACGGGCACAGCGGACAGCCAGGGAGCAAACGATCTTCCAAAATCGTGGAATCGAGACGCGCCCGACACAAGCCCGTTTGCCAGGCTGTGTCATCACCATGGTGACCGGCTGTGCCGTCAACCCGACACGTGCAGTGAGATATCGTTGGAGAGATTTCCCCCGCCCGCACTCAGCAGGGCACAGCCAACACCTTACAGCTGCCAAGTATCAGCGAGATGAAGCACTCCGGGGTGATGCAGGTGACAGTACACCGCTGGTGTGACACAAACCCCACCGGCACCCACTGTGGCCGCTGAACATTTAGAAACCTGTCAGCCTGAACGCTCTGTGGCTGTGAACGTACTCATTCAGAGTGCCAGGCTAGCTTACCGCTACGTCGCATATCTTAGCATGTCGCAGGACCGTTGCATTATTTAGCCTGCAGTGAACCTTAGCATACACTGTTATTTACCATGCAGGATAGTTTAGTGTATAGCATTATAGAGAGTGTAATATAATTTAGCATGCAGCTTTACCCATTGTGCACACAGCATTTTTTTGTTACACCTTAATGCCGAAGACATTTTTGTCTTCCCATAGTAAATGCTAATTAAAGTTTTTCACTGAGTAAACATTGACTAAAACTAACTAGCATGTGACTGACAGCCCAATGGTCCTCCTGCTCATCACTGTCCCACATGACGCACGCGGGTTGTGTGAGGCAGACCTGCCAGTTTAAGACGCCCGATCACATGATTTGTGGGAGCTGTAAAGTCATGTTAGCTGGGGCTGACAGGAGGGGTCAAAGGTGACAAAGACTGACCCCGCCCCCCCGCCTCCGACACACACGGCTCGGATAAGCAGAGACCCCAGGAAGGCACTGGAGTGAGTCAGTCAGAGCCCCCTCCAGAGGGAAAAGAGAGTCAGAGAGTGCAGAGGATGTGGTATCCATTGGGCCCATCAGCAGGTGACTGTCCAGGTGATTTCTTGCTGGTTTCAAGACATTTTTTGTGGTGACTAAATACCCCAAAGCTGACATGAAAATCCCCCCCAGACATACAGAGCAGGAACGCTGGAGCACATAATCAGCATGATGATGCGCCGTGTTGTGGGCTGGGGGGGGCACCCTCATATGTAAGGGGAACAGGAATCAGCGGTGCCTCCTCCTCCTCCTCTGAACTTCCTATCTGAAGCTCCACTGAAGCTCTGAACCTCCTGTCTGAACCTCCTATCTGAAGCTCCACTGAAGCTCTAAACCTCCTGTCTGAAGTTACTCAGAAGTTCTGAACCTCCTATCTGGACGCCTGGACCTCCATCTCCAGTGTTACCATGACGATCCGGCTGCTCAGACAGGCTTAACCCTATGGTACAAAAGCTGTCACCCCCCTGAACTCCAGCCCCGTGGTCAGGTGCCTGTCCCGCTGTCTCCAGGTTTTTCGCTCTCTCTCTGTCATGTCTAACCCTTCCGTCTACGTACCACAGAGACCGCCAGTCCATTTGGGACACAGCATCACTGATGACGTCCTTGACAAATGGGGCATCTAGGTGGCACTGTGTGGGACATGAGCCCCCACCCTCCCATGTTGCAGCTGGGGATCTGAAGCAGGCAGTGAGGCAACCATCAGGGACCTACGCAGGACACTCACTTTGACGCAGCCCTTTGGGCGTCGAACCCCCAGCCCAAAAAGTACGACACTGTTCCATTTCACATCACAGACGTCATTAGCGAGCACGAGGGGACTTCAGAGCACCCTGGGGGGGTGGGGGGTGAGTTAGCTTTTCTCATAACCAGAACTTACAGAACAATCAACTGTACGACCCACTATGCTGCACTATTTGTAAGACGTTATTACAGAACTCTGTACAGTATTATCTCTGTCATCTTCTATCCATCCATCCAATGAAACTAACCCCCCACCTCAAGCAGAGGGGGGCGCTAAACCCAAATGTGGGGGGGGCTGACATCATGTTGTACAGACACTGTGAGGAATGTCCTCACTCCCCACATCCAGCAGGAGCCCGGAATGTCACAACACCAGCAAGGGATACGGGGGTTGCCATGGAGACGGCACAGGGTCCTTCAGGTTGAGCATGGTGACCTCGAGGTGACCTCCCAGGGTGGGGGAGCGTCGGGCCACACGGGGGTCACGCCGCAGAGATGCCTCCCTGCCGACGCGGTATGGGACGAGCTCGTAAACATGGGGACAGCATGGGACAAGTACGTCCATCTCCCATCTGCAGGGTCACCACATCTCTGCCAGGGATTACAGGGCAGTTTGGCAACAGCTGATAGCGATTAAAAAGCAGGAAGTGCCCCAGGCCAGCAGGGATAACCACACACACACTGACACACAGACAGACAGACACACGCACACTCACATAGACACACACACACACCATGGGACTTGTCTCACAGGTGGGTGAAGGTAACACTAACTGGGTGTTACTCTGCACAAACTGAGGTCTCCACTCTGTTCCTCACTGGTTTAAGGTCCATCTCATCCGTAACCATAACCCTGCCTGGTTCACCCTAACCCTTACCCTAATCCCAAACCCAACCCTAAACCTAACCCTTGCTCCTGACACTCTCTCTCTCTTTCCAATTTTCGTTGTCTTTTTCACAACCTCTTCGGTTTTTTCTTTTCATTCCCAGTTCTCTATACTTTTTTTCTCAGTTATTACATCATTCTCTAGCACTTTCCTGACAGCCGCCTCCATTTTCAAACTCTTACTCACTTCAGTATAATTTCCTGCCCTCTCATGGGTACAACAGCAGTTCCCCTCCCTGGGATCTGACCCTGCAGTCTGCTGCTGAAAGGGGCCAGCCTATTAAGCCATAGTCTTCCTCAGCCAGGCCTTCGTCTCATGCCCTCCACCCCTCACTACTGAACCGACACAGGGAGGGGCATGGCTGGCAGAGCACAGAGGTGTCAGTTTTAGGGAGATCTCCCCCCCACCCTTTGACAGCTCACATTACGCACTGCGTGTCACATGACCCGTGTTTTAAAGCCCCTCCAAACCGTGACAAGCATCGGCGGCTCAGGCACAATTGAGGTCCTGCCCCCATTTCAGAAATTGGCCCATCTCGGTGGCAAGAGCAGGGTCGGGTCAGGAGACATGCCTCTCTGGGCGTGTTCTGAGCGCACGTGGCACGGTCACAGCTGGGACGCCGGGCCGCTTTCCTGTGACGTCCCGAGACTGGTTTGCGACACAGCATGGCCACGCCGTACTCCTCTCTGTGTGAAATCGACACCGGTCAGCCAGCTTCCTCCTTCCAAGCCGGCCCCCGCATCACAAACACTGCCCTATGACGTGTCGAAACTGCGCTCCTTAACCGCCATGCCCCCTACTGTCCGGCGTAATGCTACAGAACCCTCAGCACATTGGTTACCGCTATGGCTTGGCTGGCCTGTGTTCAGTAGCGTCGCCTGAACACCAGTCACGTGGAGCTGATTGGAGTGTGGCCTCTCTCGGGCTGCGGTTTGAACTCGTAGAAGAAGCTCTCCATTGTAGAAGAGTCCATTACCTAGAGCCCACTGACCTCACACACACACACACTGAGCTGGACCAAGACCTGCATAACCAACCATCAATCCACTCATGCCAAAGGGCCCCGGGGGAAAACCCCTGTGGCAGGAGAAAAAGAGAGTGAGAGAAAGGGAGAGAGGGAGGAGGAGCGGAAAGATCTGACATCCCCATGCAAAATGGAACCTACCAGACATTCCAGCATCAAGGCCAGAGAGAGCCAAGGTTTATGGCAGAAAGGTGGATGCGGGTCAGAGTCCCTGTGTCACAGCCAGGCAGAAGCTTGAAAGCCCCCCCCCACACACACACACACACACACACACATTCCATCTTCATGTTCAGCATGCTACTCCAGGGTACAACAGCAGTCACGCCATCAGGTTCCTCGTTGACTATGTGCTCCACCACCCTGGGCGGGGGGAGGGGGGCGTTGGCACTCGGGGCTGCGCTGATAAGAGTGCAGCATGGTGCACAGACTCACACGCGGCCGCGTTATCCACCGCCAGCCCAAGCCATCCCGGCCACGCTTCCGGACGCCATGACAACCGTCGCTCACGGTGATAAGAGCGCTCTCACTGTACGCCGGGCAGGCGGGGCCCTGAGGCACAAAGCAGCACGGCAACACGAGGGACCATCTCACACACACACACACACACACACGCGCGCGCACACACGAACACACACACACACACACGAACACACCGCTACACACATATACACCGCTACACACACATACACACACACACACACCGCTACACACACAAACACACACACACACCGCTAGACACACAAACACACACACACTGCTACAGACACACACACAGAGCTACACATGCACACACATAGACACACACACACACTCACACGCCAAATGACAGTGAACCCCAAGCCTCCTCCCCAGTCCAGGTGGCTCCAGTGCCCCCCTACCAAGTCTCTCCCCTCTGCTATTTTATTTTTCTT
>JAODLC010000045.1:2699666-2733969 GCA_026781145.1 Hippopotamyrus pictus | reverse complement strand
CCCGTTGCTTCCGGGATAGGCTCCGGACCCCCCGCGACCCAGTGGGATAAGCGGCTTGGAAAATGGATGGATGGATGGATATGCTGACTGACTGCGGTTAGGTGACGGTCAGCAGTACGTCTGCATCGTGGCCGAATAAACGGGTGGGGCTTCGAGGTTAGAGACATGGTGCATCCGTAATCGCATACATACAGAGTACATACTGAATCTCATCTGGTGCCTGCTACACAACCATTAAAACAGCATGCATTGTATGTATACGGGAGAATAGTATGTACACACACTGATACACTGCGGTCGCAACCTTGCATATTACCTGTCTCGAATGTTTACCAATGATGTACCCTAACCCCCACAAAACTTAAAAACCGTTAAAAATATAACTGGACACTGTTTTCTGCTTAATTTTGTCCAGTGATGCTACTTTCTCCACCATGTTGACGTAAGTTCTGTAGACAGATGTTCTTTGCTGCTCCAGTGGCCTCGTGGGATAGGGTGACATCCGTCGCTTCAGAATTCCACAGTATGTACTATGTTATCCAGGTACCATTCGCCTACTCCCATCCATACTGAGGATTTGGACATACTGCTCACCTCACATACTGTAATTCAACAACTACACAGCAAACAAGAACGCAATTTCGGAGGCACCTATAGTCACCGCTGCATTTGCAGAACGTGGATAAATCAGGAAACCAGGGGTTTGTCATGTGACGTGAATATGGCAACATGCCTGCATGACATTAGTGTAAAGCACGATTTCCTCTCTCTGCTGTCTAAGCCTCAGGCCATAGCCCTCTTACTGAATGGCTAAACTCTCACTTCGCCCAGCCCAGCAGCATCTGTGAGGGGGGAACTCTTCAGTCCCCGCCTGAAGGTTCCTTCAGGCCTGCGACCTCGTCACACTCCACTGCACTCTGAAGACGAGGAGCAACTGGCAGCGGAACACAGCCAGCTCAGGGCCAGCCAGTGGAGACGGGGGCTTTTAGTCAGCTGGGCCGGTGAGACGGCCCTTTGGGTGGCAGGGTACTCAAGGACTGGGTCACTGAATTCTGTGTTTGCTCACGCTCAGGTGCCACTCTGCTCTAACAGGGCAGGGAGGTCAGCAGAGAGCAGCAGAGGGCAGCAGAGAGCAACAGAGAGCAGCAGAGGGCAGCAGAGAGCAAGAAATAGCAGCAGAGGTCAGCAGAGGGCAGCAGAGGGCAGCAGAGAGCAGTGGGCGACCCCATCGGGGGCTGTGCTCTAAGTCAATGTGTTCGGGGCTGGAAAACACCATCCCATAGCCCCCACCGCCCTCAGTTGGCTTGGCTCAGAGAGACAGGCCATCATGCATTCCAGTCTGCCCCCCCCAACCCTCCCCGGCTCTCTCAGTCATTAGGGGGCACTGTACAGGGCTGGGGTGCTGAGACAGGGGCTCAGAAACACAGACACTCCCCCACCCCCATAAAGGTAGTAAAAGCAGTAAATCTTGCTGTTCAGGAAACAAGCTATTGCAGAGGGTCCTTGCTGATCAGGGTGAAGAGGCTGGGGGGGGGGGTGGCAGTCAGAGGCCACAGACTGGGCGGGGGCCCCCCATCTGCTGCCAGCTGCCCCTGGAGGGGTAGATATCACAGGCACTGACCTGAGCATCAACACCAGCATCAACTCCATCAGCTCCACCTTCAACGCACCACCTGTCAAAGCTTTCCGATAACCATCCAATCAGGCGGCCAGACACACATTAACCACACCCACCCCACCTATATATCAGTCACCTATTAAGATTCCACCTCACAGCAATTACCAGAGTGTTCTGGAAGATTCTAATTAGTTATTTAAGAAAAGGGCATGTTTATGCTCATCAGGACGCAAACATTTTCAGACGGGATAACTAAACATGTAGCACAATGTCGTAGGCTGCTTCGATTTGTCGGCATGAGGAATCAAGGAACAAGTGGGTTATAATCTACTGCAGTGATTATCCATCTTCCAACTGCGTGATTCAGATCATGATTTTGTCTAACGGAAGTTATTTTCCAGCTCTAATAGCGATGACACATTTCGTTTTTTTAAGCCCTCGATTAGCGTCTAGTCCCAAGTCTCACAGGGGCCGCGAGATGAGCCGCGGACGGCGGCGTAGGCGGTAAAGCGCGAGCAGCAGAAAGAGCGCCTGAAGGTGGCGCTGGCGAGACCCTGGTGCGGGACGGTGGTCTGAGTATAACCGGACTTGAGCTAGTCGCGCAGACCGAGTGACAGTGTCTGTACGCCCTGCGATTTCACGCAGCACACTTAGAGGGCATAACCAGAGCCGAAATCCGTCCTGTTTTTTCCGCGGTGGCTGAAATATCCGCAAGCTTTTTCAAATCTCTCTGTGGCTCTTCATCTGTCCTAAGTGTGTGAGTTGGTATGCGGCTCACTGTACCTGTGATCAGAAGGTCACTAGTTCAAAGCCCCGGCTCAGCAGTGTGATGTCACCTGTGTGCCCTTGGGCAAAACCCAAAAGGCCCAGCTGCTAAGGGGGATGGTCTGGCCCAGCATTCTCCAAGTGTTTGCTAAGTGGATTAAATGTAAATGGGGTGTTAAGTTTAATAATTCTAGCCCAAATGCTATTCAGCAGTGGGACTCATCAGTATCGTTACTGGGTGGAGGGGAGTTAGGATAGAGTGTCTTAATTTGGGCTTGATGAGCAGACCAAACTGCCCTGTAGCATCTCAGTGCTAACAGCAAATTCCCTCTTGAGGACACTATTCCTGTTAGTGAGGTGGTCATGTATGATGGTGTATGACCATGTACGGTCCTATGATATCCAGCGATCTCTTCCCTGATGATTTAATTTGTGGCTGCGTCGTTCTGCACTGTCCCGTGTGCTCTCACTGGTACTGGGGGTTCCTGCCCTCACTGGTACTGGGGGTTCCTGCTCTCACTGGTACTGGGGGTTCCTGCTCTCACTGGTACTGGGGGTTCCTGATCTCACTGGTACTGGGGATTCCTGCTCTCACGCACACCAGCAAACCGTGAGACAGGAAGCCCGTGTTTGCTTGGCCCAGTGGGTTAGTGCGTGTTTCAGACACACCCCAAGATCCTCAAACACGGCTTTTAAAGGCGTGACACTTGATTGCTTTAAGTGGCCTAAAACGTTGCTTCGGAGGGACACTTTCATGTCAACAGATTTCACTCGACTTCACATTAATTGCTTCCCATTTCCACATTTCGTTTTTTTTTTTTTTTTTTTTTTTATTTAACAGTGCTAATAATCTGTCACTTTCTTAAGCATCAGCTGGCCTTTGGAGCTAAAGGATAATGTGACCAAAACGAAAATACATGTTAATAGTGTGGCAACAAAAGCTTGTGGAGGGTTAGGGTCCCTGGGAACATCAGCACCAAGATAAACGAGGAGAGCGACAAAAACGGAGTGGGTTATTACCAGCCGGTGGGGGGGCTCTTTGTTAAGGGGTAAAAGAGAGAAGGAGATAGATGCCGAATGAGAGAAAAGGAGCGATAGATAGGAACAGAGCGAGTCACATGGACAGAGAGACAAAAAGCAACATATCATTTAAAAATATATTGGTACATGCGATTAAACAGAAAACAATTTGAGCACAAGTGTAAACAGCACAGGGTGAGTTCACCTGTTCCGGTGTTTTCCGTGTAACAGGCAAAACAAGGCGCATCTCGTTCCGGTGAAAAGCCTCAAATGAACGGATCAGGCAGACTGACATCACACTGACATCATCCGCTGGGGTTGAAGGACCTTCATCACAGACACCTAGTAAAACAGGGGGCCTAATCACCCACTCCGCTGTCCAATCAAGCGCTTAAAGAGACACATTCCACTCGAGTATAGCTCTGTGTCGCGAAGCACGCTCTCAAACACTCCTTCCGGAATGTTTGTCTTCCAAACACTAAATCCCTCCATACAGACAATGATTAGCGTTGATATGCTTACGACTTCTGTCATGTTTAATAATGGCTTGTGAGCTGGAAGAGGTTTTTGTCTTTATCTCAGCAGCGAAAGCATCGTTCCCATGACGGCCTGTAGGAGGCATCCTTGTTGCTCTGGGAAGTTGTTATTGGACCAGGTGTGTAAATGGCTGCTGACTTTAATGTAACACAGTGCCTTTTGGTCAGGAGTTAACGCTCTTCTGCATCAATGTTCCCTCAGGTTGGGGGGGGCAGTCTGGGTCTATTTTTATGTGGCTGAACTTCGCCCTTGACAGGACATGATTCTACAAACCTGAACTCTTTCACATGATTATCCATCCATCCATATTCCATTCGGTATAGGGGGTAGGGGGAGGGGGTGCCCTTGACAAGACACCAGTCCCCCAGGGGTGTGAGGTAACAATGCTACCCACTGCACAGCATATTCCCTCCACTGGGGTCTTTCTTGGGATAAACGCAAATTGAGCACGGCCTCCATCCAGTCACCGTGGGGTGTAATTCTGCAGAGATGCCCGGTCTGGATACAGCTTACTGACTGACCTGAGTCACTCACACCTAAAACTTACTCCGAATTTTATAATAATATCTAACATATGAAGGAAGGTCAGAATAAACTGAATCAGTGAGGATACCCACTTTCCCCCACCCCCTCCTCCATCTTCTCTCTCTCTCTCTCTCTTTCTCTCTCTCTCTCTTTCTTTCCCTCTCCTCTGCCTCCACTCCCCCACTCACACCATTAGCCCCACTGGCCTTTTCAGGGCCAGGCATCATCAGTGCTCTCCTGTTACAGCTGACCTGGGGGAGGGGGTACATGGGGGCGTGAGTGCGTCAGGAGCTGACGTGCTCTCAGAAGGAGCCCCTTCAAGCTGCCCACCCCCCAAGAGCAGGAGGGACACTGCTCACTGCATAAACACGCAAACTCAACATCACCATAAAGTCACCAAGACTGAATGTGTGTCTGCTTATACTCTGTGAGTTTATTCTTTGTGAAGTTGTACTCTGTGATCTAATAGTCTGCGAGGTTATTCACTCTGAGCTTATACTCTGTGAGTTTATACTCTGTGAGTTTATACTCTGTGACGTTATACACTGTGAGTTTATAGTCTGTGAGCTTATACTCTGTAATTCTGTGTGAGCTTGTATTCTGTGTTTATACTCTATAATGTTATACACTCTACGCTTATACAGTGAGAGCCTAAATTCTACTCTGTAAGGTTGTACTGTACAGTACAGACCCAGAATCTGCCCTCTGCCAGGGGGGTGGTCAGGGTCACATGACATCATGCTGAGTTCCGTGGGCAGGCAGCACGCGCGCATGACACACACATGTATGACACAGGGGAGAGCCGGCCCCCTCCACAGCTGACTCGGACCCAGATGGTGTGCATAGCAAGGACCCCCACAGAACAGACCAGAGAAACTCACTTCCCTTCTTTCATGCTTCAGTAGGGGGTGGGGGTTCAATTGCTCTCATCTTGTATAACAGCCTTCAGGCTCAGGATGCGGGAGTGCGTCTGAGAGGCATTATTATTATGGGATGCCTTATTAGACCAACTGACAGTGAGGGCAGGGCACCTGTGAGTATGTCCATCTGAATATGTGACTCAAGGTGACACACTGGGTAAAGCAGAACCCCCCCCCGGTCACTCAGATCACCCCCACAGGTCTGACACCCACCCATCAGCCATGTACAGCCCATCCATAGGGCTGGGCATAGGGACTGCAGAACAACATCAGTTTGCTTTCTGTTGGGGGTGGGGGGGGTGTGGAGACAGCTGCCATTCATCTTTCGACCCCCCCCACCTCCCCAGAAGGAACAGCCCAACAAAGCAATCTTAAGGTCCCCCACGTTAACATGTCAGTCCCCCCCCAGCAGATGTGGAGGATGGTAGAGCCTCACTCTACAATCCAAGGGATTTGAACCAGGAACCTCCTCATCACGGACACAGCGTCTGAACCCACTGAGCCATGAAGAACCACACAAAACACGCAGGTGACACCAGGAAACCCCATGCAGTGAGGAGGGGGTAGAGAAGGTGACCTTCATACAGATCCCTGAGCTTGTCAGTACACCTCTGCAAGGTGCTGCCCCTAACACTGCCAAGCATCAGTCTCCACGGTAACGCACGCTCATTCTCAGACAGCACACCACTGATGCCAGCTGTGTTCAGCACGGAAGCGCTGGGGGAGCTGGCCGCGTTCAGCACCGACATGTCTTGGGAGCCGGCCGCGTTCAGCATTGATGTGTCGTGGGAGCCGACCGCGTTCAGCACCGACGTGTCGTGGGAGCCGGCCGCGTTCAGCATTGATGTGTCGTGGGAGCCGACCGCGTTCAGCACCGACGTGTCGTGGGAGCTGGCCGCGTTCAGCATTGATGTGTCGTGGGAGCCGACCGCGTTCAGCATTGATGTGTCGTGGGAACCGGCCGCGTTCAGCACCGACGTGTCGTGGGAGCTGACCACGTTTAGCACTGACGTGCCATGGGAGCTAGCCGCGTTCAGTGCTGACGCCATGGGGGATCTGGCCGCATTCAGCACAGACACGTCGGGGGATTCAGCCACGTTCAGCACTGACGCCTTGCGGGATACAGCAGCATTCAGCAGAGACGTGTTGGGGGACTCGGCCGCGTTCAGCACAGACGCCTCAGGGGATCTCACCACGTTCACCATGGACGCATCGGGGGACACGGCCACATTGGAGACGTTGGGGGACTCTGCCGCGTTCAGCACTGACGCCTCGGGGGAGCTGGCCATGTTCAGCACGGGCACATCAGGGGAGATGGCCGCGTTCAGCACTGACATCTCGGGGGAGCCGGCCGCGTTCAGCATGGACGCATCGGGGGACATGGCCTTATTCAGCACGGACGCGGTAGCAGATGGGGGTGGGGCAGATAATACAGAGCGGGTACTTCGCGAGAAAGTTCGCACAAATCAGGAAAGACGACGTAAGGAGAGCATAAACATACCTGACGCACAAACACACAGACATCACAGACATACACAAACCCTTGGCACATCTGAACACAGCATGACCCAGGACGGACACATTAGCTACATGGGGGCGAGGGACCCACCTGGGGGGGTGATGTGCACCGTTGGGCAGAGGAATGCCTGGAAGCTGGAGGCGCACAGTTCACTCACGGTGCCCATGGTCGGGAATCACGGTCCTTTCCCAGAATCCCCGGTGGGCAGACCAGACAGTGAGGGAGTGTGTGTCGTTTCTGAGAAGTTTGTGAGTGTGTGTGTGTGTGTGTGTGTGCCTGTGTGTTTTCTTCAGGAGTGTATGTCAGCGTTTGTGTGTGCATGTGTGTGTTGCCCTCTTCCTCCGGCGGTGAAGCAGAAAGGGGAAACTCCCCTAGCAGTGTGGCTTCCCCTGCCCGCAAGGTCCTCGCTTGTCCCCAACGCACCTCTCTCTCTCTCTCTCTCTCTCTCACACACACACACCCTGCAGAGAAGCCCAACGCGCTGTGTTGATGACCGCTCTCTATCCTTCCTTCTCCTTCTCTATCTCCACTGCCCGATCCTCTACTCTCCTCTCTCTCGCCGTCTCTCTCCGTCTTGCTCTCCTTCTCCCCCTCTTTCACTCTCTCTCTATCCCTCCCTCTTTCTCTCTCTCTCTCTTTCTCTCTCACTCACTCACACACAGACTCCTGTTGCTTTGCACACTAACTGTGAGGTATTCTTAGAGCCAGCAGACCACAGACACACACACAGACACGCACTCATACACATACACCCACAGAGAGACACACACACAGATTAGATACACAGAACACACACGTTGAGTGTTACATTATTCATTTACATTACCAGCTCGTACTTTTAGCACACAGAAAGTCCGTTAAGCACCTATACACTCACTCATACATTTTCATAGTTCCACTGAAAGTATAACTCAGTGTCTAAGGTATATACAAACACAGACACAGACACAAACACACACACACACACACACACACACATTCACACACATACCAAACCCCCATTCAGCCAGACAGCCCCACTCATCCTCTAGGTGGCGTGACAGCTGAAGTCTTGGGTCACAAAAGAATGCAGTTTTGCGGTTCTGTAGTTTGCATACAGACCAAAAATCCCCTGTTTCTCAGACGCAGACCTGGGGGGGGAGGGGTTCACAGCATTTACAGAGTTTTTACAGTGATTCTCTCTAACACCTGTGTGTTTTCAGGGAGAGACTCCCCCAGTGAGGTAAAGGCCCTGATTCCTCAACATGTGCCACCTCGTCACCCCCAGAAAAGATGAAAAGATCCTCACCATCTCATCACCTGTGGGGTTCTACTCTGCACTCGCCAGCTGTTTGCTGCAGTTTTTTAATTTCCATTTGAGTGAGTCTCTCTCTCTCTCTCTCTCTCTCTCTCTCTCTCTGTCATGTCACACTGTCACAGATTTGCTCTTCCCACTGTGGGTGATACTGTCTAATGCTCCCCAATCCCCATCCCCTCCTCCCCAATGAGTCCCCCATTCTGCATCAAACCATGCCCCTCACACTGCCCCGCATCCCTCACCAGGTCACGCCCATATCTACCATCAGGCTCCACTCCTCATCCTCATCAAGACACACCCCTCACCCCCTATCAGGCCACAACTCTCATCCCCTATTAGGCCCCACCCCTCATCCCTCATTAGGCCACACCCCTCACCCCCTAATCCTCATCCTTCACCAGGCCACGTCCCTATCCACCATCAGATCATGCCCCCTTCATCCCACCCCTCATCACCAGGTCAGGCCCCTCATCCCCTATTAGGCGCCCCCCCGCCACTCTTCCCCCATCCCTCATCCCCATCAGGCCCTGCCCCTCACCCCTTATGAGCCCAAATCCCTTATCATTCTTCATCCTGCATCCCTGGCCTCCCATCCCTAACCCTATTCCTCTTCCCACTCAGCCCCCAAAACACACTGCTATAGTTTGTCCATACAAAGAATTTGTGTGTCTCTTAAGTGTTCACCGTTGCCAAGCAACAAGGTCACATGAATTAAATGTCCCTGTACATAAATCAGCAAATGCTTTCATTTTGCTGACATCTTAAAAAGAATAATTATTATCATTGTTATTCTAACAAAAGTGTTCATGAAGTAATATACTATTGACATCTGCACATTACCAGGTACCCAGCAGACACAGGGGTCTTGGAAACATACAGTTACACACACACACACACGCAATCACACACACACACACACACGCAATCACACGCAATTACACACAAACACACACACGCAATCACACACACACACACATGCAAACAGACACACACACGAAAACAAGTACACACACGCAATCACACACACACACACAAACGCAAACAGACACACACACGAGAACAAGCACACACACGCAATCACACACACACACACAATTGCACACACAAACACACAAACGCACATTTAAAAACACACACATCGTGTTCATTTCCTCAGCAGATGCCTTTGTGAGAGGATCAGAGAGCAGGATCTGCCAGTGACCCAGCAGAAACTGGGCTTAAGGGTCTCTGCTCAAAGGCCCAGTGGTGATACTCTGCCAGCCAGGGGATTTGAACCCAGAATCGCAGACCCCAAACCCCCGAGGCAGACACGCACACACACAGACATACCAACACACCCGCACACATATACAGTACACCCGGATGCACACACACACATGCACGGAAACACACGCACACACACATGCACACCCACACAAACACATTAACTCACATATACAAACATATACACACACAATCGCATGCGCGCACACACGCAGATAAACACACAAACGCACACACACACATTCGCTCGCACATACACACGCACACACACACATACATTCACACAAACATACACACACACATATACACACACACATTCGCTTGCACATACACACACACACACACACACATTCACACACACATATACACACACGCACACACACACATTCGCTTGCACATACACACACACACACACATTCGCTTGCACATACACACACACACACACATATACACACACGCACACACATACACACACACATTCACTTGCACATACACACACGCACACACATACACACACACATTCATTTGCACATACACACACACACACACACATTCACTTGCACATACACACACACACACACACACATTCGCTTGCACATACACACAGCCTCCTCTGTCTCCCCACATCTGCTCATCTCATGAATGGAGTTCCACATGAGCTCGTCCATCACAGCCGCCAGTATCTCACACCCACACCCCCCCACACACCCCTTCTGCATGGGCCCCATCCGTCCTGCATCCTAAAAGCCTCCCCTCCCCCCCATTCACCATCATGCTACTGCACCTCCAACCCCAAATATCCAGATTCCCTTCTTTACAGTTTCAAGCTAGATCTCTCTGTCCCTCTTTCTCTCTGCCTTTTTCTCCCAGTAAGTGTGAGTCCATGAAACATCTCACTACAGACAGGCACTGCAGGGGGAGCCGGAGCACCTGCATTGTGGGACGGTGGTCCCCCATCGCCCCAATGGAATTCTGGGTAAAGAACAGAAAGGCTCTGTGTCGCCTCACATGCATGCTGAACTAGGTGGGAAGAGTGATTACATTTAGGGCACTGAATGTGGACCATGAGGGGAGGGGGGTTCAGGGCGGGACAGACCAGAGGGACTGGCAGTTATGAAGTGGGGGGCCTGCAAGCACCGGGGAATGCCGACACACGACGGCAGCTGCTGCTCTCCATCGACAGCCCCCCCCCTACCCACTGCTGACTCAGCACTCAGGAGGGACTCTGTGCCCCCACCCCCCAAAGTACCTGTCCTCAATCTCTGTGCTCACACCTCCTGCCCCCTCCCCCCCCCACAAACAAAAACTGTACTTTTTTAATTAGAGAAGCTAATTCCCAGGATCCACTGAAAAGCCACCCCGCTCTCACACCGCTGGTCACACACAGGCCACGCCCACTGACGCAGCCCCCCCGGCAGTGCCGAACTTCCTCTGCAAAAGAATATCCCAGACAACATCTACCCATTAAGGCGCCAGTGACGACGTTGTACAAATTTAACTAGTCAGTTTTCATCACTTTAAATGGAGAATATTTTCCTTTTTACCCAGAAGCTTTGGAGATAGACAGCGACAGGACACAAGCAGACACACACCAAAGTGCATTTGGAACCACACAAATACACACACACCGATGAAGATACACGACACAGGTCACATGATCCCAACCCCATACGGGTGTCCCAATAGCTGCTAGTTGCGTGTGCCAATCTCAAACCCCCCTCAAAATCATCATGATTTTCATGAGGCTCTCCAAGGCCGCCACCCCCACACTTCAGTTCTCCCCCCCCCCCCCCCCCGACCACCCCACAGATAGGACTGAAAGCCACAGCTCTCTGGAACACCAGGCAGTGGCAAGGTAACAAGGGAGGCAGATTGAACTGGCTGAGGCACGATGCAAATGGCAGGAACCACGTCTGAAAAGTGCGGGGGTGACAATGGCAGGCACCACGTCAGAAGTGCGGGGGTGAGACAGCATGACGGGGTTCCTGGGAATTTCTCCCTCTAATTAAAAAAAAAAAACATAAAGGCTTACCAGCCGTCACTAGGCGACAGTAAATGTAACATCCCATAATCACCCTCTCGACCCATGAAAAGAGGTGAAGGAGTTTGGGTGGCATAAATGTTGGGGGGGGGACAAAGCAGCAGAAATGAGAGAGACAGCTAACAGTTATGGATACTTTGGGAACGGCAAGTTAATATTAAAGGAGCAGATATACAAAGCTGGGGGGAGCACAAGGATGACCATGTGAGTATAGAGTCACCTATTTCAGGTAAGGGAGGATCCCTAAAAATCGTGGCTGAGGGCAGAAGCCAGATTATATGTAGCTGGGCTACAACAGAGAGTATGAAGATACTGACAAGCCCATAATCTCTCTCACGCACAGACACACACAGACAGAGACACACACAGACAGAGACACACAGAGACACAGACACACACAGACACACATAGACACAGACACAGACACACAGAAACACAGAGAAACACACAGACAAACAGAGACAGAGACACACACACAGACAGAGACACAGAGACACAGATACACAAAGACACACAGAGACACACACAGACAGACACAGAGAGACACAGAGAAACACACAGACAGAGACACACACAGAGACACAGAGACACAGAGAAACACACAGACAGACACACACAGACAGAGACACACACAGACACACACAGACAGAGACACACAGACACAGAGACATACACAAACACACAGAGACAGAGACACACACTTTGTCTAGAGTCTGCAGATCATACAAAATTATGACTGCAAAACACACAGAATAACAGAGAGCCACACACACACACACAGACACACACACACACCTACATATGGAGGCTTTTTGCCTACAATCACACAGAGCCACTTACCACCCCCCATGCCTGCTATTATCTCCTCCCCAGCACAGCTGACGACACAACGGGCTTCGTTTCCATGACAACCGCGGACAAGCCACCAAAGAGAAGGAAGCCTGTCGCTGGAGCCGCGCCTCCTCTGGGCTGCAGCAATGCCGTTAAAAGGCCATCAGCGGGCCTTTCTGCTTAGCCCAGGGCACACACACACACACACACACTCCCCAGCTGTGATGCAGCCCAGGTACACACCTGTCTGCTTCTTTCAGGCAGACCACAGCCAATCAGAGCTCTTGAAAATAATTCAGCAGCTTTCAAAGATAAAGATGGCCAACAGTGAGTGTTACAGGACTGTAGATAAAGCAATACAACCAAAAAAAATAATCTAAAGACAAACGTCATTCTTTCTAAAAAAAAAAAAAAAAAAAAAAGAAGGCGTTACTATTCACAGTTTTTCAGATTTAATCATTGCACAGAATTTGTTCAAAAGCTAACAGGTGTATTATATAACTCATTTTCTGAACCCTCGGCATATTGGTAACAGAATTCTCCAGAAAGCAGCATCGGCATCAATGGAGCCATAACCTGTGGAGGCTAATCTGCTTTATCATTTTGATGGCCTTCACTTTCCGACGGAGAAATGATTCTACCTGCAGGGGGCGAGATGCTGGCTAGCCTAAATTAGGGGTGGGGAACCCGTTCCATGGAGGGTGCGAGTTTTTGGGATGGCCTTCTCCATCAGCCAATAATAAAACGTTGGTTCTAAACTACAGTCCTGGGGACCCACTCTTATTGGCTGATTGAGGGCCCAAAACCCACACTGGCGTTCCATGGAACGGGGTCCCCACCCCTGGCATAATTGTCTTTGGACTGCGGAGGAATTCCAGACAGGAAACCCTTGCAGGAGTGAGGGAGCATGGGAAACTCTACATACATTTAGCAGAGGTGGGATTCAAACCCAAACCTTTTGACAAGTGAGGTGACCATGCTTTTCTCCATACCACCCCGCCTGTGTCACTATGAAAAAGGCACTGCGTATTTGTTTAGCTAGACCTCCATCTTGTGGCAGATATAAGTAACTGTAGTCCTGCAATAAAAAACAAGCGACGACCGTACAAGGACACGTTCCGGTGGGTGTAAAGGCAGACAAGATTGGAGCAATTTCTATGGGAGGAAACGTGCATAGAAATGAATAACTGTTGGGCAAATCCCTGCACCTGTACAGAAAAAACAGACAGGAGGTGAAAGTCCGCGCGGAAAGTCTGCTTATTCCCACCCAGGACAAAGCTGTTTGCTGAGCAGCAAAACGTCCGCAGGAGGAAGCGCGTATAACTTCCAGCCCTCCAGCCTTGTATCGTGACAGCGACAATGACAGCCAGCGACGCCGTAATGCTTTCCAACCCAGGGGAATTTCACATAATGATCCACTTGCCTTTCCTACGGCGCCCGAGCCGCCTGTCACGAGTTTAACTGACAGAAAAAAGCAGGAACCGCGATCTAGCAGCTAATTACGGATAACGACTGCATGATTGGCGTGCCAGGGGACATCCGAAGGGACATCCCGGAACGGGATTAAAACCCGCAGACAATGCGATCCCGCTACTGTGACATCAAGCAGCTTCTTTATTTTTTTCTTGGGACTGTTATTTGTTGCCCGTGGTGATGTTTAATCAGACCCCGTTGTCCCGAATAGGCGGTGCTGTCAAGCAGGCTACATTGCCTTTTCCATCCTTTCAGACCAGTGATGCTCTCGGAACATCAGTACGCTGGGTTTCATTTTTCATTATTTTTTAAAGCACAACCTTTTGATGAATAATTGACAGAGCGGCTCTCTCTCGCTGCAGTCTGGAGCAGAATCTGCCTGGAGAGCGGATAAGGTTCAGCGCAGCTACGTCATCTGAGATGCTGTCGTTTTCAGGCGTAACACCGGTATCCTATTGATAAGGAAGCGAGAAATGTTGAAATACCGGGAAATTTTAAATGTAGGCTCTTTGTTTAAATAAAAAGCATTAAAAATCCCAGGAAGGACGCGCACATGCAGACAGAAATAATTATTACAGATATCATTATCTGCAGTTTGAGTTTACTCCTCAGAAAGTAAAAATCTGTAAACGATGCAGTAAATTACAAGCAGTAGGCAGTAACTTACTGTCATTAAAGATTTTACAACCCCGTTTCCAAAGAATCTGGGACGCTGTGTAAAATGTATAACTAAAAACAGAAAGCCGTGATTTACAAATCATATAAGCCTATATTTAACTGAAAATAGAATAAAGACATATCAGATGTTGAAACTGAGAAATCGTCTTTTATTTCAAATATATGCTGAGCATGAATTTGCTGCCGCATGTGGCTCAGCGGGATAGATCTCTGTGCCTATGATGTGAAGGTGGCTGATTTGAGCCTGAGCAGATGTGCCACATGTCCGTGGGCCTTTGAACAAGGCTGGTAACGCCCAGCTCCATGGGCACCACGTGTTGGCTGACCCTGCATGTAACCCCTAAGCTATGGAGGGCAGGATGGGGTCGGAAAACGGACACATTCCAGTATACCTGTACTTGTGCAAAGGGCAAATAAAGGATCTATCATGAACTATATATGAAAAATCTTCCAGTATTGTGGTAATAGACTATATGCAAATGATTTGAAAGTGGCTGTAGTACGATTAGCCTACTTGCCAATAACTCAAGGCAGATATATAGGATACTGCTGCAGTTATTTCACATAATTTTATATCACTAGTTAAGTATGCAGCCTTATAACCATTAAGCATGCCATTTCAATGCCCCGTTTGCAAATACTGTATTTGCTTTGGTTGATTGTAGAAAAGTTCAAATAAATAGTGAGTAAATAACATCAAAGATACATGATGCTTAGCTTCAGTAACACATTAAATCAATATAGATCACATTAGCATCACCTTGTGATAAGAGTATTCCCACCACTGGCCGTCTTGCAGCAGTTATCAATCCAGTGATGGCTTACGACAGTTATCATCGCAGTGACAGCATACAGCAGTTATCATTCCAGTGACAGCTTACAGCAGTTATCATTTCAGTGACAGCTTACTGCAGTTATTATTCCGGTGACAGCTTAAGGCAGTTATCAATTTGTAATTCCAGAAAAATCAAACAAATAAGCCTGTATAAATGTGTACTTGTATAAATGTGTGTGTGTCTGCATGTGTATGTACGTATGTATGTGAGGGTGGGGAGAGTTTGCATAGATGAAAATGTTCCCAAAGTGTGGTAAAACCTGAAACTTCCTTATTTTGGGGACATTTTTCAGGTCACCAGTTGGATAACCTCAATTTTATAAAAATATGTAACTGCAATCACAGAAGTAAAAATGCCAGAAGTCTTGTATTTTATTTTCCGGAGCTCGGAAAGTTCCCTGGGGACTTTCAGTAAGTCATCACGGCAACCGCACTAAGTGCGAAGCCCACATCCTGTCACACCCGGAGCAGTATTACCGGGGGGACCAGGCCTGTTCGAGAAGATCTGAGCACAGTGGAGGTCGGGTATCTCCGCTATCGGCATATGTGACACGGCATCCTAGCGCACACGCTCATATCTGAGTAACACATCAGGCATTGATGTATTGTTTCCAAATCCTGCTATTTTCCCATTTCGGTTAAACTATATCGATTCTTCAGATAAAACATTTTACAAGCTCTTCGCAGAAGCTAAAGAGACCTCCGACATATAGGTTAGATCGGCTTGGTACTCGTATTCCGTCGTTCTTGGCGCACTGAATCTCAACCTGTCACTCTGAGAAGTTGCCACGGACACACTATACACCATTAATAGTCACAATACTGCAGGCTGCCTTGCAGGTGACCGAGCAAACAGGAACCATATATATACGGCACACTAAGATGATCTGCTTTACGCACAACTAGGCAATGCCGCAGCGTCAAACTTAAACTTAAATTTGACAATGTGATCTACGAGCGTCAGTATTACATTTAAACCAAACACACGCTTACCTTATATAACGTGCAAACTGCATTTGCCTATATACACCTTCTTCAATAATCTTCACACACCATTCCCCAAGTTCCATTGGTACAAATTGGGGAAAATCCACGCTACAATATCCACAGCAAAATCTGACCGCATGCTGTATAGATATCGATGCCATTTTATTCTGAAGCAACCTAGCAGAGAGCTATTTTTGAAATTTATTTCCTGCGCACTTTTTTATTCTTACGCACCAACCCCCTAATTTAATCCTGCGTTCGCAGTAACTTCAGTCTTCCGCGCTGCGCAGCCGTTATCCTCAGCGGAGCCCAAAACAGTCACCAAAGCACACATTTAGCTGCACTGCATGGCGATCCGCAAACGGCGGCGTGGCGCGTTTCTGAGAGTGATGCCATCGGTCCCTACCGCCGCCTCGTTTCTCCATGCCGCCGCGGTGCTTCGCCCTGCTCGCCGCCGATCTTGTCCGGCCACGTTCCACAAACCGGCAAACCGTTTTCTGATCTGTCAGTCGGTGTCCGTCTGCGCCTCTGCGAGCTGCCCCTGCTCCGTCTGCACAGCTGCGCATCCGTATCCACCGCCTATGGACTCGCCCTTATCATAGACAAGAAAGTTTTGGCTAGTTAACAAGACGAGATAATCAACTTCTTTAATAGTTACCTGGATTGTCAGCTAATTAATGCTTTAAAGAGTGAATTTGCATGTTTGAACAAATAATCCGATTTATACGCAGGCTTGTGTGAAAATTAAACTGCCGATCGAGCCAAATGACTTTTCTAATTGTTTCCTATAGTTAAACTCAGAGACAAATTTAAGATTTACGATCCCGCAGGGGCGGCGCGAGCCACTTATTCTCCACATACGTTTTGATATTATATTTGTATTTTTAAATTTCTTTTCGTTAAATAGCCTAATTATATTTGGCTAAAATGGATAATAGGTGAATTAATACACCACCTATTCCTCTTCCACTAACCACCAAACTATACCATGTACCGAACTAAAAGATAACTTTATTTTATATAACCCGTAACCATCCAGTGGTCGTTGGCGGAAAATCAACGAAGATCAAAAAACAACCAAAATGATTCGGTTTTCACAAAATGTACAACTTTATTGCACCGGTTGATATAATAATTCTTTATTCATTTTTTCATTTCTTTATACAAGTCACTATCAGAAGAACAAGTTACCATTTGCTGAAAAAAGGGTAACACAACGCTAAATTCTGTCATGACTCACGGGTCATTTAGCCTATGTTCTGCGTTTTAAAAATGTCTATATATTCCATATTAAAATACTGATATTCTCAGTTTGATTTTGCACACATTATCTGCACACTCTGTTACAGACACTACACACACAACAAAGACCCTGTTGATGCAGTTCCTTGACTTGTCTGGAAGTTCATCGACTATCACGCTACTCATTAAAACCGGAGTCACTCCGAAGACAGTCAAAGTCAGGAGGCTGGTACAGGACACTATGTGTGTTTTCTACGGTGACTAAGCGTTTTCTGTCATTACTCCTAATATAGATGCAGTCCGTCTGTGTCCACACCCTAATTTTCTGCTACGGTTCTTGCTTGCTTACGTTACGTACATTTAAGAGATTCGTACTTTTTCATTACCTACTGGGGTGGATGCACGACGCGTAGTGTTAAACACATTCAGCTCTTTGTACAGAAAGATCAACGAAGGAGGAGGAGGAGGGACGGCCGGGGGGCGGTTTCTGAAGATCTGATGCAGATCTGGGCCAGACGCGCCAGACTTAAAGCCCACGATTGCATAGAGTATTTATACTGGGCACTTGGCGTGCCTTTAAGCAAGCATACGTTAAGGTAAGGTCCAGAGAAATCACCCCCCCCCCCCCCCGGGAAAGACTTGAGCACACCTGTGTAAGGCAGAAAATTCTAGCACAAAGTCACTTACAGTTTTACAATTACGGAATTACAGCCCAAAAACTAGCTGGAAGAAGACGATGATCCCAGGTACGGCTTTCTGGTGACGTCATAAGCCAACCAATCCACAAGCATCATTCTTGAAATCAGTCATTCTGTATGCAGGGTAATCGCTAATAGCATATTCAGAAGCCTGCTTCTTTTCACAGCATAGACCCTGGTAACATGATCTACAGAATTCTACTCAACTGTTGCTCCAGTTACTTATTTAATTGTCCAATGCATGATATTTGTAGCATTCTTTGATTGCTTATAAACATTACTGGGAATATTTGTGTACTAATTTTTTAAAGCGTAATGCCGAAAATGCTAGGTGTTTCCACAATTCTGGCCACTACTATGTATCTCATAAGAAACCCGCACAGCTGTCTTCTAGGACACGTGTCAAGCTCTGTGTCGGCTCAGTTGTAGGATGTAAAAGCAACTAACGACTCTCCAAGTTCAGCTAGACCAGGGACCAACAGGCAGATGGACTATTCTGGGAAACTGTCAGTCAAACAGTACATCTATGTCTAGATTAAACTGGTGTCTAAATGGCAATGAAGCAGAATACATGAGGTACGCTGTCAGGAACTTCCAGTCAGTAGCTACATATAAAGGGCTGCAAAGGGTCTACAGCTATGCAGACAGATAGAGGTGAAGGTCTCAGCACAGGGATCTGGCCACTGGGGCGACTGAACGAGAGGTAGATTGTTGTCAGACTACAGGGTTACCTTGGCAACGCTGCATGCAGGCATCTGCAACAATGTATGACAAGTTACATAAAGTTTGCTCAAAAATTAACAAAGGGGAAGAGCTTCAAAGTCAATATTCTGTTCGGACCCAGCAAGAGAAACCAACAAACTTGCTCCCCTCACAAAAAACCCCAGCTTTTATTTTGTTTTAGTTTGTTGATTAATTTCTATTCAACACTAATATTTGGAGGCTTGGTGATGTGCTTTCTTAGCGGAAAACTAACCACCTACATTTATGATTTTATCTTAACGATAGTCTTTGACTTGTCTTCTTGAACAAGTACTAAAGCTGTCTCCCTTTTATGTGGTGGGAACGCAGTGACGAGCGTGTCACTCGCAGCACTCCACCTTACACACACCCACACTTACTTCCTGCCTGACACAGGAAATGGAGCCTGGATGGAAGAGAGAGGCCCAACCCTGACCAGGCTGCATAGGCGTCAACGGCAGACAGCACGAGCTAAATCAGAGCAAAGTGCCTCATCTGTCACTGAGAGCTGCAAAGGCCCTGAAAAGTGAATGGAATATCTGCTAGAACTGAAATGCATAAAAAGATGAATCTTTGTACAGAGTATGGGACATTAAGTCACATTCTGAAACATGGTGGATTGTGGGAGTTTATGCTCCTCGCCATGAGTGGCTGATCTTTCTGGCAATGTTGTGCATTTTGAGCTGGAACTAATAGTCAAATTGCATTTGAATGATTATGTTTGTGTGCAGCATAGACTAGAATATGTTTTTCTCTCTGGCCCTGATGAAATATGGGTCGCATCCTGCAAGCTCTAAGCTAAAAATATAAAACATTAGTGTAGAAGCCAGCTGGAGGATAACGCTGATTTGCTTTTCTGACATATTGGTCCTGACCGCCACACTGAGACATAGTGTATCGGGGGTGTTTTGCTGGGAAATCTTAAGAGCCGCGACAGCGTTTTTCATTTGCATCATCCGTGTCGTCCCTGCTGGCCCATGGTGTCTCCGGAAGGAACGGTTTCCAAAACAAACCAACGCGGGGCCTCCGTTTGCATGTGGCTCAGGGAGGTGAAAATGACAATGAAAAGTCACATGTCTTCAGATCTGGGGAGGGATGGTGATGAGTTCTGCTTTGTACACTGCCCCGCAGGACCTTCTGGAGGTCTACAGTTTGCATTTTGGCCCCGTCACCGTTACAGATGTCCATGCCTGGGTGGCAGAGCCCTAGGCTGCATCACCCCCGCTGCAGCCCACCACAGAAACATTCCTCAATGCTTGGTTTATTGTTTTCTCTCCAGCTTTCCCCGCCCCCCCCCATATTCCTTCTTGCGTTGCCTGAGTTACCAATCCATCTGACATTCTCAAAGGAGGACCAGGAGGGATCTTGAAATTTCTGCCAGGTGCGGTGGGGATCTCACCTGATCTTCAGATTCTGGGTGCATTGTGGATTGTCATTCGTGTTGATAAACCAAACGGTTAATAACCATTTCGAGTAAATGAAAGGGAGAGGGAGATGGGAAGCTGGAACTTTCTGGACCAGAGAGAGTATCCAACTTTTGGTATCATGTTCTTCTCTGTTTTCTATTACTTTCACTTTCACTTTCCTTTAATAAAAAAAGAGGCTACTCCCCTGTGGCTCTGAGTAAGACCCACCACTGCGTGACCACCCTGCCTGCACAGATCTCATCTGGCCTCATTGTCTGTGGTCTGCATCACCATGTGCTGTGAAGCTACTGACAATCCGTTTCATGTAACCGGGCCACCGGTTCTCTTTCTCTTAAGGATTTATTAAATGGGGGGGGGGCAGCCAGTGCTCCTTGGTCTTTTCAGTCGTCCATCCTCATCTTCTTCTTGACTTTGAGCTGGGGGCTTCAGGGGCATCTCGGTGGACGGACCCGCGGAGGTCATCGATCCCCAGGGGTAGCTTGGTTCTGAGGAGCCTGGCTGTTGTTGCAGAGGGACCCTTTTGGCCGTGGAGAGGGGGCGTGGCGGTAATGTGGATGAGGGCTGGGGGGGCTCGGCACCTGGTGACCAGAGCTCAGCGCGTGGGATTGGCCGTGCACGGTGGAGGAACGCCAATGGAAGGGGACGGTCCTGCGGGTGGACAGCACATGTCACACGCATGTCACACGCATGTCACACGCATGCCACAGCAGCTGTCAACCAACCCTCCGTTTCTGCAACTACATATAGAACACATAAAGCCTAAGATATATATATATGTATATATGTATGTATATATATTTGTTATAATTAAAATTTGGTATATGATATTCACAATCCAGTTCTGTGGATTTGTGTTGCTTCATAGTTTGCTTGAGGTGGTCTTATTTTGATTATCAGAGTTCTGTTTGTCTGTGGGATGTGGTCAGATTTTCCTCCATCCTGTTCTCTTCATCTGGCCGCCGGCCACAGAGATGCAGTCTCATTTGGACCGGTGTCCTTTGTACCATGTCTCATCCAAGCTCTTGCCAAGTCCAGGCTGAAGTTCCCAGATGTTTGCATCTTTGGGTTGAGCACAAGGCCCATTTGTGCTGAGGTCATGTGTGATCTCATCGAGCGCGGTGTCGCTCCGTACCTTAATTTCCACCAGCTTCATCTGGGGGCATTTGTGCCTTGTTTTGCCGTGTTAGGAGTGACAGCATGGGTTTGCGCTCGCTGACATTCTACCCCTTAATCCTGCTCCGTGCAAATCCGTCTAGTTAATGAGGCCCAGCTGTTAGTTAATGAGACTAATTGACAGCGTAAGTCGAAGGATCAAGGCCTCTATTAAGTGTTGCAATAGTTTTCCTGTTGGCTATTATTATTAATGGCTATTATTTATATTGTTTTTTGTATTCTTCTTGGTCAGACTCATGGTTTCTTGAGGGACTTGAAGAGAAAACAACCAGTGATTTGACAGCACAGGAAGTCCAAATATCATCATATAGGCCAAAGCTTATAAATATGGATATAAGTTAATCTTTTAAAATAAATATTTTAGCATGTTCCAGAAGACTGATGTGACGTTCTCGGAAATTATGATGCATATACACAATGTCTCCTTCTGACCAGTTTCCAGGTTAATTAGTTGAATTTCTTGCTGTTCTTTTGAAAAATTTTGTGGCCCATTTTCTGATATTCTACTTTGTTTTGGGAAACAATGTGTGTGTAGGTGTGTTATTCAGGAACCTTTAGCGCAGTATTACCAGTGATAATATTAATGACTGTACACAGACACTGCAATGCCAGATGCTCCCAGGGCAGTGGGTACAGTCTATCACCATTGCTGTCTTGGCGTGTGCTGGGTAAGATCATGCTTTCCCACCCCTTCCATACACCTCAGGAGAACCACCAGTGTTCCTCGCATCAGGCTCTAACAAACTCGTGTGTGAAAGTGTGAGTGTGCAGCAAGGAACAAGCTTGTGTATTGATACTGAAAGCAGACCCTCTTCCTGTGAGGAAAAACATTTCCCACTGGACCCTAAACTGGAGAGGTAGGTGAAGTATAACAGTAATGGATACAAAGGCTCTCTGATGGACAGCATAACGCTTGGTTTCATGCTGCCAAATAACGTTATTCGATTCAGTTACAATGTTAAGCAGCGCTGTCTGTAAAGACTGACTGCTGATGGTCACTATTACTGAATAATCTTTTCACCCAGAAATATACCATTTTGGACAAAGACTTCTCCTGTCTGGGCCTTTGGGAAAGATTATGGTATTAGTTACTCCATGTGTAAACACTTTTATTATCTCCATGTGTAAATGCTTTGATCAGCAGTCACCATTTTGTGATCGTGCTATTACTAGTCCTGGTACTAGTACTGATTTTTCACAATCCAAAGGGCAGGGCACACTCGGTCTATTAAAATGGTTGTAACTGTTATGTTTTCTCATACTTTTTCCTTCAAAAGTGTAAGCTTGTTCGCATGTCTGCAGGTATGTTTGTTGGGTTAGGGTTATTGCACAAATGCATTTCTCCAAGAGCTGGAATCTAACAGGAGGCGTAAGACATGCTTTTGATGTTGGGGGGGGGAGGAGGCAGAACCTTATCATTTAAATACAAAGGTCTATTTACTGGGGGATGAAGGAAGCCAAATTAAATATTGTGGGTCCTGCCCCCACCAGTTTCCTCTTCCCCTAGCTGGAAGGTTATAAGAAGTTAAAAAGGGTAGCTAAAGGCTTAAAGGCTCAGAAGCCGTGTTTGTCTGTGACTTGGGGTTTTGACTGTTGTGTCACTATGAGCTGATCCTTGTGTTTTAGTTACTGTTGCACTGTTTTTTTAAGTTTGTCATTGAATGAGGTTCTCATATCGTTTGTTTAATCCGTCTTGTCAATTTTTTCTTGACTAAGCTTTGATTTCTCATCACCTTACACCAGTTTGCACAGGTACTGTATCAAATAGTAATAAGATCATATTATGCACATGAAAAACAAGTTTGCACACAAATAATATAGCCTGATAATCTAAATGAATACATTTTCAGTTAAATGCTGGTTCCCCTCATTACAAGAGACATTATGTCCAAAAGCAACTGTGAACATTTTTTATTATTTGATTAAAATGCCTTACAAATACCGTAGATCCTTCTGTATTTCTTCATTTTATTCACTCATCTGATCTTAACAGTATATTATTTTGCATGTGACCTGTAAAGCAATGTCTGTTACTATAAGGACAAAAAGGGCAATCATTTATCTTTAAATGTTTATGTCTGTAGCCAGTTGTACAGTAATAACCGAGTTCCCTTTAAAACATATGATTAGGGTGTTACTATATCACATTGTTTGCAAACAGTGAAATAAGGAAAGTAATATTTTTGTAAGTAAAATTTTTGTCAAGCCGAATATATTCCACACAGTTGCAGAATGCTGGTTTACAACATGGTACAGAATTTGAAAAGCTGAAAGCGTTCGTAGGCTGGCTTTCTCTGACCTGATTATCATTTTATTCTTTATTTTTAAGGTATTTAAGTACGTAGGTAAAGAACATTTTGCAAATTACAAACTTCATGAAAAAGTAAGAAACTGTGAACATTTTCAATAGGAATGAACAGCCTGAAGTTGAAGTCATGGCAGGTTACATATAATTGCTTGATCCTTTTATAAAGAACGTATCACTCTAAACTGCTGCCAAGCACAACCCACGACACAGCTTAGTGTGTCTTGCTCATAAGAACCAAAACGTGCATGTTTTGAATATTTTCCCAGACTTATTTTCTCGATGCTTGTCAAACAGCTCCTTTTAAGTACAGAATGTCTCCATGTCGACGGTCAGTTGTCCGGCATTCAACCAGACAGCAATTTCTGGGTTTGATGCGAGGGCGATGAAATGTGTGGATAAATCAATGGCGGTAGACGTGGTCTTTTAGGACAGTGCGTTCTTTATTCCCAGTGAAGGAGCCCACAGGCCCACAGGGAGCAGGAGAACACCCAAACTAGGCGTCGTGAATGCCAAGCTTCGCACACACTCCCGGTTTTGCTTTGGATGCAGAGCAAACAACTTATCGTTGTCTTTAAGCAGCCTGTCCAACAAGTGTCCTCAGCGATGATGTCATTCAACACCAGAGCAGTAACGATAGTCTGTATTTGTTTCTATATTTTTATTAGTTTGATACTGTAAAGTGCTAATCCATACAGTTTTATAAGCTAGCCATGTTCTTAAAGATTTATTGCCACGGTATTAACTGTGATTGTGTCATTTTATATTTTGTGTTACGGTTTTTAAGATAAAATGTGCATGAAATTTGCTGCATATATTTAAAAAATGTCGTAAATACTCCAGCTTTGAAAACGCAAAAATTCGAGATAGCTTTTCTTTTCGGAATAAAGATACGGCATTTCTTCTACAAACTACTTTCTGCTGTTGTTTTCCTACTACGGCATAACTGAGCCCCGCCAGAGAGCTGGATGTGCTGCCTCTCTAGGGCCCATTTACGAAACAAGATTTGTCAGCGTTGCGTCTTTGGATCCTTGTGCTCATTGCGCAGAGAGCCTGTAGCACAAAGGGCCTTTGTTATTGTTTGCCAGCATGATGATCTGCTCAGGCCTAATGATAACTATCTGTCTAAGCTTTGAGCCTGACAGAACAGCTGCATAGCACCAGTACACTCCACCTCAGACTCCTCTGACTCCATTTAGCCTCATTTAATAAACTGCGGAATGATAAACCGTGGTGTGGAATTAAAAAAAATAAATAAATAAATGTTTAATCAAATTCATAGGCAGCAGTCCATAGCTGAAGAGATATTTCCCTTCAAAACAAACAGTCCAGGAGTAAATAAATTATGCTTTTAAAGATGTGTCATGTACCCTTTTACAGTGAGTCATGATACCTCAGATAGTATAATGTTAACACAATATTTTGAAAGACGCATTAAATGCAGTAAGTCTATGTTATTGTTCCCCTTTTGGCTTCCAATGGGATTTTTTTCCTGTTCATTTGTCAAAAGGTCCTCTGTATAAAAGCGGGGATGCTGAAATGACTTGCATTAAGTACTTAGTACAAAAGAGTAATGTAAATATGTATGTAAATGTTTTTTGTAGATTTTACCTGTATTTGTTCAGCTCTGACATTGTTACAGGTCTTTCGTTGCTAAAATAATGTGAAAAATGTGACACTGAAAACTGGAATTGAAATAACTGGGTAACACATTCTGTGAATGCCCTGTCTATAAGAATCATAACAGATTATAATGGCTCTCAAAAAGCATTATAAACATGGCTATAAATATTTATACAAAAGCATACATCATAGCCATGTTTATTATGCATTGTGAATGCTTTATGAAGCTCTCATCTATAATGCACTATAGATACCTTCAAAATGTAGTACAAAACATTCATAATTCTTATACTGATCAAGGTATGAAGGTATCTATAATGCATTATAAATGAGAGCTTCATTGGAGCTTATAAAGTATAATAATCAACATAATAATGCCTCATGACTACCAACAGAAGATGCTTTATCAGTTATTATACTGACCATTATAACTCCTTAGGAAGGTATCTATAACATCTTATAGATGACAGCTTCAAGTAAAGTGTTACCAATAATTGTACTAGAGATGGAATTTTTCTGTAAGACATTTATTAACTGTAGACATAACACAAGCATTTTACAAAAGATAATCCAAAAAGTGGAATATGTTCAAAAGTTCTACAGCTTAGTTCTAGAATTGAATATTATTTTATTACCTAGGCTAATTAAACTCTTTCTTTAGAAAAAAAAATCTCATGCCATTTGCCATGCTGTCTTTAAAAAAATGGAAAGAATGAATTCATATTTTCAAATATTGCTCTTCAGCTGCTCTAATTGTGGCTGTGTGTGATAATTCTGGTTGAAAGACTGTTTGGTTGAAATGTCCTCCCAGCAATGCATGGAATGGGGCAACACATAGTTCACTTACTTATCAAATTACTCCTCACCTCCAAAATATTGTAGCTAATCAAATTTAATATATCATCTGTGTAGTATTTTCATTGTGTTTCTAGTAATGATTGTAATCCAGTAATTATCATTGCACCTTTTGCATTTCTTTCAAATTTTATTTGTCACATGCGCAATCATTAGGTACAATCACATTCACAATATGAAGTCATACTCACAATGTGTGATTACATTCACAATGAACAATCTCCTTCAAAGTGTGCGATTGCATTTGAGGTGTATAATTACATTCGCAATAAACATTACATTCACAGCACATGATTATATTCACATTGACCGGTCACCTTGGCAACATACAGTCACGCTTCCAGAATATAATCACATTCCCAGTATAAGACTGATATGAGTTGCCATTCTGGAGTGCACTTCATGCTGAGGCCCCAACATCCACAGGAAACATTTTACACCGGGATTGTCGTGAAATCCTTCCATGGCAGCAATTTAAAAGCTCCCATATTTCCCTGATTTATGATTTATTTTCTAATCCAGCTGTTATATAAAAGAACAAAAAAGGCACAATTTGAATCTGAAAATAAATATAACTAATACAATATAGCACAATTACAACAGTGTAATAATTGTGTTTCCCATTTTGATCCAGGAGGAATTAGAATTTTTTTATTATCAATAGGTGGCGTTTAAGTTGATCCCTGATATTAATATACAGCAGATGGCAATCATCTTCTAGAACTTCCTATCTTCTGTCTGGGTCTTCAGGCTTCCTTAACAATGCTCATTGTTATGAAGGTGCAGTTCATCCAAGAGCAGTATGGTGGCGCTGTGGTTAGCGCTGTTCCTTCCCACCTATAAGGCCTGGTTTGAGTCTGGGTAGGTGCTTCATCCTGAGTTATTCCCTGCATTGTGCCCATAGGCTCTGGACCTCCATGACAATAGGATAAGTGGGTACTGAAAACAGATGGATGAAGTTCATCCAACTTTTTGCTGGTGTTACTCTTTTACGTTCAACATTTGCAGCCATTTTGGTCTTTTCTCATGTGCTAGATCCTTGCAAAATATGACCAAAATAAGATAAGGTCCAATCAGGCCATTTGTGCTTCTTGTGAATGTCCAGGCTCGATTTGATCAGGAGTCCACTTGTTTTTTTCGTCTTTCATTTCACTGTTTTCTTAATAGTCTCAGCCAGCACCAGAGTTCAAAGACATCCGTGCTGTTCCTGTCCTCCTTCTTCACATCCATAAAAAGTCACAGAACATCACCATTTTCTGAACAAGGAGTTTTTCACCAGCTCAAATACACAGAAATGCAATGCAATGACAGAATAAGCAAATGTATATATTAAGTACTTATACAATAAATCAAATACCATTTTTACTATTGAAAAAAAAACATAAAAAATCATATGCTGAAAAGAATACAGACAAACCCTACTGTGATTACCTCTGATTGCCACACTTTACTATTTTACTATATTTACTATATTAGATTGTTGGATTTATAGATTACTAGGCTGTTGGAGAGCTGGACTATTTGAGCTACTTTGTTACTGGACTGTTGGACAGCTGGTCTGTTGGACTATTGCACTGCTGGACTATTGGACTGTTGGACATCTGGATTACTAAGCCCCTGGACAGTTGCACTACTTGAGCTGCTTTATCACTGGACATCTGTGCTATTGAACAGCTGACCTGATGGACTATCAGACTGTTGGACAGCTGGGAAATCGGATAGCTGACTCATCTGAGTTGCTTTATCACTGGACTGCTGGTCTGTTGGAAATCTAGGTTACTGAGCTGTTGGACAGCTGGTCTGTTGAGTTGTTGGACAGCTAGCCTGTTGGACAGCTGAGCAATTGGACTGTTGGACATCTGGCCTGGAGTTGCTTTTTCACCCGACTGTTGGACAGTTGAATTGCTGGACTATTGGATTTCTTCTGTAGCTCCTAAGACTGCCCCTGCCTTTAGGCTAGTTCTGCATGAAGAGGTGAAAATTGGTGCGGGTGAACTCCTGGTGAATGGAGTGTATGAGGCTGTCAGAGTCTGTGTTGTGCTCAAGAGGCACCATGGGCTTAGCGGGGGGGCTGTGCTCTGGGGTGTAGGTGAAGGTGAAGGTGCTCCTGTAGATCAGACCATCTGAGCGGATTAAGGACAGGGGGACGGTGATTGGGTGTCGCAGCCATTTCCACTCCCCACTGAACACTGACACGTCTGGTACAACACACAGCATCGACTTGGGAGTCCTGGAATCACATATTAACACAGAGGAATTCTACGTGATATATCCAAAAAGAACACAAAATGTACTGCTGTCTATTAACCTTTCAAAAAACTTGTTTTCTCAGCTCTGTAGTGCATAACTGCAGTGTGAATGTTTGCTTTACGGTCAGGATTTAATGGCCTTAATACTGTCTGTGATGTGCACTGTTGTTTACAATCATATTTTGGAACAATGACCACAGACCTCATTTTGGATAAGAGCCTCAGATAAGTAAATAATATAAAAGTGTGGCTGATATGTTGCAGCTCATTACTGCATTTCACTGCATTGTGAATCCTAGTGAAAACCTTCGGCTGGGGTGCCTGTAAGAAGAGTGTTTACAGGGTTTAAAAGATCATTTTAAAAACAACGACCCGTGGATTACAGGGCTTTCTATGCTAGGACTGTATATTTTTCCACTTGCGTTGTAGGGATTCCTAAATTCCTGAGGATATACAATGCAAAAGAAGCAGAGAAGATATTTGCTCTGTTTCTCTCTGGTTTGTTAGCAAGTTAACTTAAAGTTAACACATCTGAACATAGCTTAAAAAAATCAATACAACTGAAACTTAAAATATTTATATGAAATGGAGCATCTTTGCACAGGATTAGTATTCACAATGACTCTGTATTCACCTGAACATTGTTTCCGCTTCCACATTTCCAAACCAGACCTTCAGATGTGGGCCAAAATTCTCCCCGTGTATCTCTAACATGGCCACATGTCCGCCACCGTTCAGCTGAAGAACCAGGTGTCAAGTTAGCTGGAGAGCAAATGGGCGCCTGGCCGTTTTATGGTGTGAATGGTCCAAGCTGGAGGAGAAGCTCACCTCCAGAGTGCTGATGATGGGGATGGGGGTGACGGAGCTCTGCAGGGAGGCCTGGCTCTCGCTGAAGGTGTACTCCACCATCTCTGTGCCAATGATGGTCCAGCACGAGCCGTCATTCAGAAGCTCTCGGCCAGGTTCCTTAGAGCACGGCGACGCCTCGGAGGACCACAATAAATATGAAAACTGAGCCATTTCCTGACACACATATTGCTGTAGAAATCAGAGGCGGACATTTCAGGTCCAGAAAGTAAAAATCCAAACCAGGATTTTGTTTCACCCAACCAGTTGAGTACTCTCTGACTGTGACTCTTTATACTCAACTGGTTGGTTGAAACAAAATCCTGGTTTGGATTTTTACTTTCTGGACCAGAATTGTCCGCCTCTGGTAGAAATATACTCTAGTTTACTAGAAACTGATTCTGTTTTCCAAGTAAAAAAATAAACACATAAGGAATTTCCCCCTAGGGATCGAAATCTTATCTTATCTTATCTTATCTTATCATCTTTCATCTATCTACATAGCGCCGGCATTTCTTAAATACCATCATGCAAGGTTTGATAATGCAGTGCAAAAAGTTGCTGTGATACTAACCTGGAACTGTATGATTTTTTCATTGGAGAGACACAGGTACATTTTGCTCTCCTTGAACTGGAAAGCACATTTGTGGAGTTGGGAGACAGGTTCCTCCACATCCAGAATGGCATGTTGCTTGTTCACCTTTCGAATCACCTGCAGGAGGAAGAACGCCGATGAATAAATCACACCCCGATTCTTCAAATCATTTTGGTAATTAACATCTACACTACTCCCAAAGTGAATGTCACAGCTCAGTGAGTCAAGTAACTAATAGCTAATGTTATTTGAGAAGTTCTGCGCACCAAAACAGCAGCCCATTTCAGTCCTTAGCTCAATCCGCTGACTTGTAGAGATTCTGTGGCAAGAATAAACACAGATCTCTAATACAGCTTATCTGATGGTGGAAAGTCAGCACCTCCCAATCTCTGGCATCAACCAGTGTGGAGGGAGTCAGCGGCATTGTAGCTAAACCGAGACATCCATACAGATACACCACACCGCAGCCCTGAGCAGAGGGGCAACAAAGAGCTCTTCTTCCCCCCAAAAACCACCACGAAGCTGCCCAAAGGATATATAAACAGAGGAAACACACAGCTGGAGCTACATTCAGCTGGAAGCACAGAAATCTTTGGCCATCCACAGAACCTAGTCAGTCAGCAGTCCTCAAACTAAACAAAACCACACATATTACCCGACACTGAATGCACACTTTTGCCCCCAAATGCCCACATTTTATTAATGCTTAGTAAGCAAGCTATTGAAGACTGTTCAGTCTGCACTTTACAGAGTACAGTTTCCATATTTATTCTTTGTAGGCATATACATTCATTCATATATTTCTTAAAATGAAATTTAATTTTCTTCATGTTCTTGTTTCATCATGATTGCAAAAACTAATAATAGCTGTAATTTTAATTAAAATACTTCAATCTAAAAAGTTAGAAAATAACTTTATAATTATGTAAATTTGTTATTAATTTAATTTAAAAACTTCAGTTAAATCAATTAATTCAGAATGGTATTGCTTTAGCTACTTATCCATCCATCCATCCATCCGTTTTCTATACTTGCTTGTCCTAGGCAGGGTTGTGGGGTTCTGGAGCCTATCCCAGAAGCTACGGTGCAAGGCAGAGAATAACCCGGAACATTGTGCCAACCCATCACAGGCTTTATAACTTATATATTTTATACTTTATAATTTCAACATGGAGATTGTTAAGTCGATTACCGTTATTTAAGTAAAGTCACACGATCTTGTGATTGCAATGAAAAGGCCTTGAGCTGGCAGGTCTACATTATGAGGTCTTTACCATAGGGGGGAGAGCTACCCCAGTGACGGTGCAGATGAGTTGGACTACGCAGCCGTAATAGACGTAGCCTTCCCGCGGCGAAAACTCCCCCTTCTCCGTCTGCTGCCGCTCCACTGTAGAGGCGAAAGCAATGACACTCAGAGCAGGTCGTTACAGCCTGTGGTGTCTACCACAGTAAATGGAGAAATTCACAGAAAACTATAAAGCAGAGACAAACAGGCTGTGTCTTACGCGGAAGGCTATGCTGCTATAAGTCAACCTTTGTAGCAACCGACATAACAGAGTGCAACAGTAGCTGAGCAGAATTAACAATGTTAGCAGAGGTAACAGTCACAGCAATACTCCAATAATAATGGAATAAGGGGCAGCACTGGTAAGTGGGGATTTGTGTGGCAGTAGCAGAAGTTTCATTAGCTAATAAAAACATTGGCTAAGAGCATTTTCGGTGCCCCAGGGGGCCACTTGGAGCAAGGGGGGTGGGGGGGGTTTCCCTACCAAATGACGGACTATGCACCCCCGAAAAGAATCACCCAAACATGCCAAATAAAGACTAGCCTGTTAGCTAGGGATCGTGGGTAGGGTACATTTGGGTGCAGATCGTTCGCCTACCTAACAGATCAACAATTCTTACCATTGCTGTCAGTTCTGGCACCGACACTGGCTAAGTGGACCACAGGAGGAGAGTAACTCACCGAGAGTAATGGTGAAGGCTGCCCACTGCCTGGCACTGGCCACAAATGCACCTCCTTCCACAGCCAGGTAGCGCGTGCTAACGGTCTGAGATCGCAAGCGGTTAAAGAGCGACACCTTGGATCCTGACAGAATGCACACTGCAAAGACATACACAAGCTTAAAGTAAATGAGTAGCACAGGGTGAGGAATTTATGTGTGTCTTCTATCCTTTAACCGGGACACGATCTTCACACGCTGCGTGTTGCATTGTATCCTCTCTAGCAATATCTTGAGAAATTCAACGTCATGGCACTCTGTGATCTCAGCTGACATCTGGTTGTTCGTTCCCAGCCTGGGACAGGGCAACAGATGTCAGGAAAGTAGATTTCTCGTCTACTCCTGGACCAGCAGGTCATGTGGAATGTGTTCTGTGGGGTCATCGCCATGGTGGCAGCGACCAGAGGCCATGATGGTCAACGGCGCCCTTGACTCACAGTCAGCATTCTTCATCGACTGCTTCTTCTGAGACGGCTTGGAAATCACTTTGATCAGCTTACTGTAGAAGGAGCCGACTTCTTGTCCACTGCTAAAAAATAGCTTCAGTACCAGTCGGAAGTGCTTCCGCTTGTCTGCGTCAGAAATGTACAGCGCCTTTGCGCAGGCAAACTTCTGCAAGAAGAAGAATTTCATCCACTCTTTCTCATCATTGCAGATGATGTACAGCATATTTATTCATTTATGCATTGTTGTCTTTATGTTTACATTGTCATGTTATCTGTAAAGCCTTTTTTCAGGTTTCACTGTATGTCTGCATATTTTTAAATGACAATAAAGTTTGAGTTCACAAACTAAGTAGCAACCGGAACAAGGGGGTTGTCAGTCTTTCATGACTCATGGAGGTCATGACCTCATTTCTAGAGTTGGAGGATGAATATTTCTGTCATGCCCCGCTCGTCGCTCCTTCCACGTGCCACGCCCCCTCGTTAATCCCATGTGGATTCCCCAAGTTTACCAGCTGTTTCTTGTTGCTGTCATTAGTCTTATGTATTTAAGCCTGCGCCAGATTTCCCCAGTCTGGTCATTGAAGTCAGTCATCCTGTCTTGTGCCTTGCCCCGTGTGTTCCTGGTGTTTTTCTACAATAAATCCCTCGTTTACCCGGGTCCTGGGCTCTGGCTGCTGCTCCGTGCCCGAGTGAACGTGACAATTTCTTCCCTACCTTTGCATCAGCTTGTTCCTCAAAGGCCAGTTTAAAGCTGTCTATCTGGGCTTTTCCGGGATTGTCAAGACCCATGTAGCCGCAGAGCCGACAGCTAAAGTCCGCTAAGCCATTGACTACATGAGAATGAGAAAAACTGTAATTATCACAATTAATAATTGTCCATCATTTAAATGCATAAAATACTGAGTCTACATGTATATGGAATAATATTTAAAGGGCACTTTCATGCAAAGAGAGTCAATGCATCCAACATTAGTAACAGAGCAACAAACAAGTGTTTCTTCAACACGACACAATTCTTAAATTGGAAAAGTGAGTAACATGAGGTAAAATATAACATAGTGTATCTTCTGCTACGCCACCACCCACAAGGGGGTTGTCAGTCTTTCTGAACTAACGCTTAGATTAACAATTGATAACACTAGTTAGTAACGTCAACGTTAGTGATTTTGACTTGGCCGTACCTTTCAGGTGCTCCTGTTTGAGTTTCCATCCTGGCCCACTGAGGAACACGCATGGAGGGGGGCACAGGAATCTGAGGGACATAAAATCAGCAGTTACATCACAAACACGGGCCCCTGAATTTCTGGCCGAAATATTTGAGCTCACCTTTTCTCGTTGCCATATGACTTCTGCGCTACCTTGGCGTGCAGGATGAGAACTGATTGGTCTGGGTGGAACTGAAGGTACTGCTGTGCTGTATCCTGGGTCACCCCAGGCTGCTGGGATAAGCTCTGACCTGGTTTACTTAGAGAAAAAACTTGAACTAAGCACATAATTTTCATGTTTCAAAATCAAACAACTTTGAATTACAGTGGTACCTCAGAACTCAAATTTAATCCATTCAGAACTTCGGATCGAATCCTAAAAAGTTCGAGTTGTGATCAAATTTTGCCCATAAGAAATAATGGAAAAGCAATTAATTGGTTCCTGGCCCCAAAAAAATTACACCTAAATATGTTTTTTTAGCATTTAAACACAAAATGATAAAACAAGGCCAGATAAAACAAGAAGAGCATATACTGTACTAAACACATCTAAGCACATTTATCAAAACAGTAATTTGTAAAGTAA
>JAODLC010000045.1:2636502-2682979 GCA_026781145.1 Hippopotamyrus pictus | reverse complement strand
TGTGAGTGTATGTATGAGTGTGCAGGTTAACATGGAATGATTCCCAGTGAGTGTGCGAGGCCACAACAACGCCGCCCAGGGGCCCCCAGACGGCTGGGAGAGCCCTGACGGATCATGAGCCCAGCCACCCCACAGCGGCCAGGTACCCGGGCCCCCCGCCACCGGATGGCTGCGCGCCCCCCCAAGGAAGGCAGAGGGGGAGGCACCGGGCACCCCCCACTGGCGAGCACGAGCCAGGAACCCCACGGCCACAGGCGTGTAAACTAACCAAGCTCACCAACCTGGGACTAGCCACCACTCTCTGCTCATGGATTCTGAACTTTCTCACCAACAGACCACAAAATGTCAGGGTGGGAAACTGCATATCATCCAGTCTCATACTGAGCATGTACAGGAGCACCACAGGGCTGTGTCCTCAGCCCAGCCCTTTTCACCCTATTCACACGCGACTGCACACCCATCCGCACCTCCAATACCATAGTGAAATTTGCAGATGAGACCACGGTAGTGGGACTGATAACAGGAGACGATGAGACCCACTACAGGGAGGAGGTGCAGCACCTGGTACCGTGGTGCTCAAACAGCAACCTTGTCTTGAATACATCCAAGACAAAGGAGATTGTTATGGACTTAAGGAGACCTTACACGGCGTAAGCCCTAATTGTTCTTGGAGGTGTTTTAGTTCTTTTATCACAATCACTTTCACAATCAAAACAAATAGCAACCTGAAACCTGAATCAGCGTCAGTGTGTTATGTTTCTGGACCACGCCCCAGCTGTCTCCTGACCCTGGACCTGCCCAGCCTCAGAGCACTGACGTGGCTGGGGAAGACTGCCCAGGTCATGGCCAGGTTACATGCTTCCACAGAGAGGTAGGCCACACCGACACGGACTCAAGCCACCCCCCCAGGGTCACCTCTCTCCCCCCTCCCTCCTGGCAGTCAAGTCAACACATAATCATTAGCATTTGCACCACAAGGCCGCTGGGAAGCCGTAAGACAACTCAACAGCTACTCATTACAAAATATAACGGCACTCTACAGTTAACTCTTGGTCCTTTGCACACTCTGTTCATCTACCACTAACTTGTTATTCATGATTCTAGTTTCTGAATTTGGTTTTTGTATATGTGGACACAGGAACTCTTACTTGCTCCATCCAGTCAGTGACATGTGACATATATCAGGATTAGACCGTACAAAGCAAAACAAAGGCACTCAAGAAATGTCATATGTCTACTTTGATGTTTTGTAAGTTCCTTTGCGATTTGTTTTTGTGATGAGTCTTTATGTATGTGTATTTTGTGTTATTTATAGTCTGTATTACTTATAGTTCTTGCTGTGATCATTGTTTGATCCTGCTGGTCATTGTTCACACTTTGAATGCTATGAATGCTATGACAGTCTGCAGGGGACGGGTAAGTAAACACCTCATGGCGCTATGTACACATGACAAACTTGAACTGAAACTTGAAATTACTGGTTACATTGCAATGACACTGATCACATAATGACTGGCCACCTTGAGAACTACAGAACGAAAATTATAGAAAATACCCCCAGTGCAAGATAACGCATAATAATGCATTTATAGCTAGCCGTCTGCGTGGTGAATAATACGAGTGCCCATCTCCTGTCCTTAGCATCTCAATGTACATGACTCCCTCTGGTGGTGGTGGTTTTGTTTTGGTGGATAAGCCATAAATTTCAGTGACTAATTTTGTTGAGACAATGAGCTTATTAATACACACATCCAGGGCCGAATTTAAGTGGACTTCATCACATACTGTGATAACGACACATGTTAATAATAAATAGCCATGATAGACCCTGTATTGGCCATTTGCACTGGTACACAGGAATTTGTCTCATCTTGCTCTCCATAGCTACAGTCCAATATAACAAAACAAGTGTCCCGTGTCAAACAGTGTCAGGAATGCTGCGTTTCTGGTCCGCCAGTTTTTTTTCCCTTTATACCATCTACATCGAGGTTCTCCATTAGTTGTTTTCCTGCCACAAAGTGCTGAACAACTTTAGATATAATCAGTTCCAGATTTAGACAAAACCCAGGTGATCCGATTTATTTTTGAAACACAATAAATTACTTCAATAAAACCGTAGATGTAAAAGCCTTCAGGTTATCCAGCAAATGCACGTTCCAACAACCTCTCTACTGAGAACAAGTAATTCGGTTAAGAAAGCTATTAGTGCCATCAAGTGTTTAAGTGTTTAGACAAAACGCTGGAAAGGAAGAAGGAGTGATTTTAACACTCTCTAGTGTAAAGTCAAGCTGACAAGGGGCAGCCTGAAGGATGCCTGTTTACATCACATCAGCCGTCCGATTCTCATGCCTGATTATTTGATTCAAATGGACTCCGGAATCACATACTGACTTCAGCACAATTCTTGCCACTTTCACTTATGCTACAAATTTGTGTTAAAAATGAAACAAAAAATAAAAATATAATTGGTGGGTAAAGTACTTCTGAACACGTTCAGGTCACCGCCGTTAGTGCTGAAGATGCAACAGCGCGGTAATCTCTCAAATAGGCCCTGCACCACTTACCGCACTGCAATTATCAGCAGAAATGCAATCATTTAAACTATCAGTTCTTCTGGAAGCTGTAATGTTATTTTACTGCAGAATTTTCCACTGAGTTGATTTAGGTTTTATTGGCCAGTTTATGAGGATTCGGGGGATTGAAGTTTTACTGTCAATTGATAAGAGTTAAAAGGAATTAATCAACTTGAAATCAGCTACTGCTAACACTGAAAAGTATATTACGTACTGTATTAAGAACTGCAAAACAACGTATTGACGGGCAGCTTTCCTACAGGCAGCAGTTAGGCAGGTGTATTGATGTAATGGGAAATCAATTTATTTCTTTTGGGACAAATTTGTTTATATATTTGGTAGGCTAGCCAGTGACGTCGTAGGATGATGTACGCCACATTAACCCAGAAAGGAATGTCTTTAGCGAGATGAAAGTCGGGTGTGTGAGCGCTTTAAGTTTACATTTCTCGGGAAAATGAAACCTGTGACTGTGTATTGTTTGGGTATATGCGATTCAGGGGGAGGCGGTTGACATGTACGGGATAAATAGGGCAGCTTATGAAGAAGGAGCACGCAGTTTCCCTCGGAACTCCTGAAAAGGGTAAGACGCAAACGTATTGGGATTTGGAGTTTATGGTTATTATTATTATTATTATTATTATTATTATTAATAATAATAATAATAATAATAATAATAATATACCAATTATAGTACTTACTATTATTGACTTTGCTGCTGTACATATCTCGTAAATGCATATTCTATAACTGGTTTATGTTACGCGACAGCATGATTCAATCAATATTAAAATAATTCCAACATAAAAGTACATTTTAGTTAGGGTGTCATCAAATGCAAAAATGATAATTTGCAAATGTGCATAAAGATTAAAATCTTCACATTATAATTTGCTTCTATATTTTTGCTGTTGCCTAATTTTAATGAAAGGTGTTTGATGCGCCTAATCATTAAACACTACGATCTAGAACGGATAACAAAATTGACCACACTATTTTCCAGTTGTATAAAACTAGTAAAATTATTTTATTACCCTTATATAATCGTTTTACATTATGTTTACATAAACTTACCAATTTAGCGGATACCTAATTATTAATGTTTTTTTGTCTTAGATCATTGAAAATTTGAATGTTGAGGTTGTACTCCTTCGATTCCCTGACCTCACTTCACTCTTATTTACCATTTATCGGAGTACATTGTGTTTTTTTCTGCTGCCTCTAAGTAGCACATGGCTAATTTGCTGCACTCATATTTTATTTTAAAAGACCTGTTACTTACTATTCGGTTTTTAAAAATTAAACTAAATCGCTCCAGCTTGTTCGCAGCCAAAAGTTTTACTTGAGGGCAGTGGTGACCTAATGGTTATGAAAGTGCACTTGTAATCGAAAGAATCCCTGACCAGCAAAGTGCCACTGAGCTACCCTGAGCAAGGTACCGCCCCCAAGCACTGCGCTGAATTAGCTGCGCCCTGCTATGTCACAGTGTCACATATGGGTTAAATGCAGAGGACACTTTTTGTTGTTGCGCATTGTGTGCTGTGGTAGCACTGTGTGCTAATCACTTGCACTTCACTTTTTTTAATATCTATTGACCTTCAAAACCACTTATGCAGTGCAAGGTCATCATGCACATCCAGTACAATGCAAGACACATGCGGGCACACACACAAACACATACACACACATACACGCATGCACACATACATGCACATATACACACGCACGCACAAACACACACACGCACACCAAAGGCCATACCGAGACACCACTTTCCCTCCACGTTTTTGGAGAGGAAACCAGAGCAGACATGGGGGGAATCTAATGACACATGCCTGCCTGCACCCCCCCAGGGCCTGTAGGTGAGGCCACAGTGCCAACTGCTACGGCCCCCACCTTCAAACATGCTTTGCTTTTCAGTTCAATCTAAGACACTAAGTGACTTCTCATCTTCAGCGTGCTCAGTGAAGAGGACACGGAAAATGTGGGCTTGGACTGGCTGCTTTCCACTGTTCCTGGTCGCCCTCGGTTTGGCTGCAGGTGAGCACAGTCCCAATGTTGTCACCAGGATTGTTCTAGAAAACACATGGGGTTTCATTTTCCCTGAAAATAATTGGAATTCCACCCAGTCGTGCATATGACATCTTGTCCATCAAGTTCATTCACAGTCACTTTCGATTCAGCATTGCTTCTGCTCAGGTAGCCTGTGGTTTCTTAGGGCTACACAGCTGTGATGCCGTGGTTCAGTCGGGTTTAAAATGGTTGAGAACACATTTAAGATATTTTTCATTCATGGTTCACTGCTTCCGATGCTTCCGCTTTCAAGATCGTCACAGGGATCCTTGCCATCTCCAGCCAAAGCCTTGCAGTGAGATGTGGTTTGTTCCTGTGTGGAAATCAGTCAGAGTTCTATAGTCAGGTCCATCCTTGCCAGAGGGGTTGGACCAAAGGCAGCTTGCTCACCAACAAGCCGATTGAGTGTGTCTGTCTACCTACCGCTTGACAGGGGCCAGGGATGGCGATGTGAGGCTGGTGGGGGGCCAGCGGTCCTCCGAAGGCCGTGTGGAGGTGTTCTACAGTGGGCAGTGGGGGACGGTCTGTGACGACGGCTGGGGCATAGCTGAGGCACAGGTGGTGTGCCGCCAGCTCAATTTCCCTGGTGCTCTGTCCGCCGTCTCAGGTGGCACGTATGGTCAAGGTGAGCCCGACCCACTTTGCTGACATTCTGCTAATTTCCACATTTGACCACTAGGGGGCAGGGTGAAATTCCCACGCTTAGTCAACAAGCGCTGACACACACACGCACACACACACATATACATGAATATATATATATATATATATATATATATATATATTCATAAAATTAGCAGGGGACCAGTAGTTGAACATGCTTGCCTTGCTAAATTATATATTAAGGAAGTGAATCAAGGTTGTTGTAATTAAACGGTTTTAGTTAATATGTGTGTTGGTGTGATATGTCCGGCAGGATCTGGGGCCATCTGGTTGGACGATATGGAGTGCACAGGGGATGAGAGTGATTTGCCCAGCTGCTGCTTCAAAGGCTGGGGGGTCTCTGACTGTACCCACAGTGAGGATGCAGGGGTTGTCTGTGAACGAGGTAAGGTCTGAACAGTCCGGTTCTGATGGAACCAGAATCCCAGCAGTAATTATAATTCATTAACGCAACATAAGACTCCACGTTAATTCCAACATGGATGCCTTGGCCAGCACACCCATTTAAATGGTCACTTCGGGGCCTCCAACCCCCCCCCCCCCATTACTGTGTAGTGACCATTTGTGGCCAACAGGAGGGACTTCAATCCTCAGGGGCCACACACAAACGTGTGGTTTAAGTGGTGGTAAACATCACTGTTGAGGACAATGATCTAGATGTTTCTCTTCCGCAGATACTGCCCTTAACAACGTGCATGTCTATGCTGTGGATGACGGCCTGAACTTGTCAGAGAAGCTGGGCAGGCTGTGGGACAGTGGCACTGGCTGCGACTTCAACATTGTGGTGCAGAGCCCCAACAGGGACCCAGCAGACGAGACCTTCTGCACCCATCGCTTCATCCTCTCCCTGGACCCGGAATTCACCTTAGCCAGCTCCTTGCAGAGATCCAGCAACCTCACCATCTTGGTCAGCTCGGCCTGCCGTCCCTACGTCTCCAGCTTCTTCAGGTCCGTTCTCCTCCATGTTGCCAGGCTTTCAGCTGGTCATTGTCTTTTTAGCTTAATTTTAGCCTCAAGTAATCCTGGGTCCACATTTAATATGTATGTTATATGGACACTCATGCTGGTTGTATTGAAACGAATCAAAGTAACCAAAAGAGTGAAATCTGGTATTTTCTCCAGGTATCTGTATACCAGGCAGATTGGTATAACCATCGCCTCAGTCCTGTGCCTCCACCAGATGGCATCAGACTTCGGGGTAAAGCGGCTACAGGCCGATTCAGCTCGCCTCTATCCTTGGCTGCTGCCCGAGGACGATACCTTCAGCTCCCCATTGTCCATGTATGATGACGGGGTCCGCACCAGGGACCAAGTGCTGCAGGAGGTCTGTCTGCAGTACCTGGCCTGGAACTGCAAGGCGCTGATCAACTCCACGGCTTGGAGCACTTTGTCCACAGAGACCCTGCAGGCTCTCCTGTCCCGCTCTGACGTGATAGCGCCAGATGAACCCTTCCTGCTAAATGCCTTGGAGAGCTGGTTCATGGCCAGTGGCAATGAAACCGACCCGAGCACCGTGGCCGCCTTGCTGAACAACATCCGCTTCTCCATGATCTCGGCCGACACTCTGTATGATCTCCAGTTCACCTCAGACATGTACAAGAAGTACACGGCGCTCTACAATGCGGAGATGGTGGAAGGCTACCCATTCCACGTCCTGTCATTCCAGAAGCTGAAGACGCACATGGACAGTGTGGACGTGGAGTACTCCCCCAGGACCTACACCGGAAGCTCATGGGGTTACGCCGTCAGTGCCACGGAAATCAGCAATTACAAGCAATACAACTTCAACAACCCATATAATGGTTGGTACAATGGTTTCAGCAGGTCTTTTACAACCCCCGTATTTAACAATGCCCTCTTCCAGGATAAGATGATGAGCTGGACTGTGGAGATCTACTTCTCCGCAGAGGAGTGCGCACGCAGAGGGTACACCTGTAATTCCGGCCTAGCAGCCCGGCTCTACCCCAGTAGCTATGTGCAGAATTATGAAGGAATCGGCTACAATAACAGGGTCATCATGGTGTGTGACACTGGTTACATCTTCCACGTTCAAGATTTCAAGGACAACATTGTGTGCCTCCCAGCCAACAGCACGATGGGTCAGGCCTACCCCTGTTTCACTGACCAATATTCATTCCAATTTGTCGTTCGTCCCGAGTACAAAATGTAGTGCTTTACAGTGAGTGCCATTTTCTGGGCATACAAGTCTGCTGTTCTTCTCTTCTATTCTCTCTTTGCAGTGATCTTTTCATCTATTGAATTAAACAGTAACTCTTTAAACTTCTACCAATGGCTTTTATGTTATATACCAGTTAAAATATGAACATTTTAGACTTTAAAACATAATCGTTTACCCATGGTTAATAAAAACACTTCATTTTTCTATTTGCTATCAAAATCAGTATCACCGTGTTATCAAAAAATAATTCTTTACCAAAGCTTTCTGTAATACACTGAGAACAGACATATTTTTCAACAGATTGTTTACAGCACTTTCAAAGATTATACTGTGTTTCTGAGTAAATAAAGTTGCCTTGGGCTGCTCTTGTAGTCGGGGGCTTTGTGTTGTTTTGCGTAGGTCCTTATAATGCAGCATAGCACGCTTGGCCACTTTGCATAGCCACTTATCCAGAACAAGGTTAACAACATTCTAGAGCCTTTATTAAATAGGGGAGGGAATACCAGTCTATAGCGTGGCACACGCGCATTCATACCGACACACACACGTGCATTCATACCCACACACGTGTGCACACATTCATACCCACACATACGCGCACGCATTCATACCCATACACACGTATTCATGCCCACACACGGGCACACATTCATACCCACACACATACATATGCATTCATACCCACAGACACGTGCACACAGATTAATACCCATACACACACATGTACACATGCATATCTGCACACACTTGAACACGCTCGCACGCCCACACACACACGCATGCCCACACACACGTATGCCCACACATACCTGCACACACACGCATGCCCACATACACCCCAGAGGACCAAGTGTGGCAGAATATTCTTACCTCTCCAGGAATTGTTCTCAGTATCCAGGGCTCTGGATTCACACCTCTGTTTCCAGTTAATGTCACTGTGACCAAAATGACACGCAGGCCAACCCTCACCTCCTTCGATCCGCTGCTCCGTCCCATTTGCAAACTGCTAGCATTGACTGATGTCACATGACATTGCATCACTGATTCACCTGGACATACCTTTGTGATTATGATTCCATATGTCGCCGCTTCCCAATCAAGCATTTATAGTAATTTAACAGCAATTTAATTAGCTCAGAATAAAAAGGTCTTGTCACCAAAACAGGGCTTCGCTTTCCATGAGTCTAACCTGTATGTGGAATACATAGCATCTTAGATGTCAAATGCTGACAAACTGAATGACTGATAGCTGTTGGTGAGCACTGGGTGTCCCAGTTTGGGTTGCTGTTTAATCCTTTTCTCCACCCCACTTAAAAAACACAGAAATGGTAAAAACATTTCTTCTGGCTTCAGATAAAACATTTCCTGCATAGTTTCCCAGTTGAGTAGATCACCACAGCCATATAACTGGTGTGGCAGCTCCTCACACACACACACACACACACACACACACACAGACATACACACACAGACCCACACAGACAGACAGACAGACACATACAAACACACACACACACACACGTACAGACACAGACACACACATGCACAGACAGACACACACAGACACATACACAGACACACACACACACATACACAGAGATATACACACAGACACACACAGAGACATACACACACAGACACACACACACACACATACACAGACACACACACACAGACATACACACAGACACACACACATAGACAGACAGACACATACACACACAGACAGACACACACACACAGACACATACAGACAGACACACACACATATACAGACACACACACACAGACATACACACACAGACACACACACACACAGACATACACACACACAGACATACACACACAGACCCACACACATAGACAGACAGACACATACACACACACACACACACGTACAGACACAGACACACACATGCACAGACAGACACACACAGACACATACACAGACACACACACACACATACACAGAGATATACACACAGACACACACAGAGACATACACACACAGACACACACACACACACATACACAGACACACACACACAGACATACACACAGACACACACACATAGACAGACAGACACATACACACACAGACAGACACACACACACAGACACATACAGACAGACACACACACATATACAGACACACACACACAGACATACACACACAGACACACACACACACAGACATACACACACACAGACATACACACACAGACCCACACACATAGACAGACAGACACATACACACACACACACACACGTACAGACACAGACACACACATGCACAGACAGACACACACAGACACATACACATAGACAGACACATACACACAGACACACACACACACATACAGACACATATACACACAGACACAGACAGACAGACACATACACAGACAGACAGACAGACACATACACATACAGACAGACAGACACATACATACACATACACATACACATACACAGACACATACAGACACAGACACACACAGGCACACAGCAGTCTTGTTTGAGAACCAATGTCTCATTCACAGCCTACTCCTAGCCAAGAATCCTGGGACTAGGTTTGCTAGGTCTAGGTGACACGACCCTCGGAGGTAAACAACCTGCATGCCATGCAGTGATAGGCGGATGGGTAGGAATGTGTAAAACCCCCCCCCCCCCCCAAAAGGCTGTGCTGTTTATTGTATTCATTCAGTCAGGATTTTAAGACATTGCTACAGTGAGATACCAAACAACAATTTATTTCAAATTTAGTTCAGAGGCATTGACGTATGAAAACCCAACTACAGTCTGATCCTTCAGTTATCTAGTTAATGTTTAATAGCCCGTGACAAGAACAGCATGCTAACAGCTGAAAGTCATCCCAAGACCCACTGACATCATGTGGCGTGGCATGTGTGGCCTCGGCTGCCATTTAGTTTCCGTTATTGGGCTGATTGGTCTGTGGTTCCTGCCACCGTGACACTGCACGGAGATCAGAAGGGACGTATCATGGAAATAAGAGCCGTAGTGGCCAGTGGGCCGGGTCCCACAGGATGCGTTGGTGTAACCCGGAGGTACCATCTGGCCATGGACAATGCTGCATCACGGGCGGGGAGCAATTCCAGCTCACCGCCGAGCAACCACAGTGACTCGTCTGGACATTTCCACACTATTCGATGGAACTCTTTATCATAGGCTATCTGATGAATTTCTGGGGGTGGATGTAAGGGTGGGCTTTGAAAAAATATTGGAGCGGTCAGCCGTACCTTGGTCATCACCTGTGATGCCATTCCATGGAGGGGATCCAGGCGTGGTGGCTTTTTTCCAAGGCTGCTACACCGCTAGTTCATGGCCACATGGGTCCTGTAAAGCGAGCCCAGGTTAAAAGTAGCAAATGTCCTGCATTTTTCCCTTGCTTCTGTCATTGGCAGACATGCGACCGGTTAAGGATCTTACATCCATCAGAGAGGTCATGCCAGAGGGGGTGAACAAACCAGGAAGGAACGTTCCCACCACTTTACAGCTGCAACCATCCCCCCAGTTCCTGTAGCCTCTCTGATTGGTTAGGGGCTTCTAGTGTCCAGAGGCTTTGCTGGCCCTCATAGATTAGATAGTACATAAGAATTGAGAAACTCGTATTCCCATCCAGACAAATGACCCCAGAAGAGGCTTCTCAGACTCTAACTGGCTGAGTACTGGACCTTCTGCCAGTGTTCAGTGGACGCACATTATGGCAGACCAAGACAAAAAGAGAAAAATGGTCATCCTCTGTTCTTTTACAATATTGTGTGGGTGTGTGCGTTTTTCTTCTCTTACATACTGTCAATTATGCTTTGGGTGGCCTTGACAAATTTAGCTTTCCACCCCAAACACAAACAAATATGTTCCAGAGGCAACACGAGTATCTGGCAGCTATCACAGCAGGCCTTGTTACTGCTGTACAGGGCCGGACTGTCCTTCCGTGCTGTTAGAGTCATGGACAAATCAAGGGTTTGATATCAGTCAGTACTGCATTTCATGAAATATTTCCTAGTGGATGACCTGTGAGATCTGTACGTTTCATACCAAACCGATATATTAAGTACATTTCTGGAAGCCAGGACAAGAGATTGTAGCCTAGCAGCTTATCTGGTCACAATATTTATGTTAAACAAAATGATTATTACACTGTCTGCCTGAAGGGTTACCAGCATCAAGCAACAGGGACTGTAGCTCATCTGGCCACTTGTTGTAGAGTTCATCTAGCGAGTGGATCTACGCAGAGCCCCTTGCCCAGATTACTCAAGTTACGGAAAAGCCTTGCCGCTATTGTGTCAAAAAAGAAGTATGACGTACAGCAGTTACTGAAGATGGGGCTTAAAAATTCACAGTTTTCAGCTGCCCTTCCTCTGACTAGGGAACTGACAGTTTGACCAGAGGGGTTCTAAGGTCACTTCCAAAGAGGGGAATCAGAGTTCAACGAAAACATTTTTAAAAAAAAAACAAAAAAACAAAAAAGCAAATCAAGAACAATTATTTTCATAATTGTTTTACTGTCTTCATGAAAATTCCATTTCATTACTAAAGACACTTCTAAAAAGGGCAATTTGCCCCAGTTCTTCCTTATGATGCCTTATACCTGCTATGAATTACAATCTGTGGAAGACAGACAAATCAATCAGGCGTCAGAAAAAGACTAGACTTGATTAACCAGCCCAGAGGGTGTGCATCTGATCCAAATTTAAGATGCCATTATAGAGGAACATACAGGGTTAATGAGCTTAGAAAGTGCCAAACATTTTGAAGTTTGCCTTCCTGGCTGTGTCTCTGTGAAGCTTTGCATGTCAGGGTTTGATTACTGCTCTATATCTCCAAGGCTGATGGACTTTTCAAAGCCACTGGGTCTGACAGGTTCCCTAACAGCTTCGGGCAACTCTGTCCAAGATCTCCTCCCCACGCAAAAAAAAAGGATCTTCCAGCTCCTTCACCTCTCAGGGTAGATGCCTCCAGCAGCAGCAAACCGGCTACAAAATCAGAGAAACTGCTGGAAACCCCTTATTAATCTCAAATGGCTACGACAAGTGCATGAAAGCAGACTGGGACCTCTTGACTTCCACTAAACGAAACTCTTGGATTCCTTGGTGTTTCCGTGTTAGCATCTCAAACGCTCCTGTACACATATGCTCCTGCATCTGAAAGTCTGACTACAGAGATCAAAATCAACAGTCAACAGATGAACCGTGCTTCAAGAACATTTTGATGCATTTCAGCACCGTTTTTCAGAAAATCGCCTGGTCACCATTGTTAAAAGAGCCCCATTCTTTGTGCTGTGGGGGTGAGCAAACTCGTCTAGAAATAGAGATGTGTGGCTTTGTGCTTCACCATAGTTTTGACAAATTGAATCAGCATATCCTTTCATTAGTTTTGAACATGTCATATCCTTTGATGTTCCTGATCCCACTCCCCTGCCTTATATAGACATACTCCCGTCACTTCTTATAAGGTTACACAAAACACCAGCAAATGCCGTACTTCCTCCTGAAATTCACAAAAAAAAAAATTGCACACTGTTGGATTGTAGTGAGTAATTTATGAATGGGGGGGGGGGTCTCTGATCCACTCGTGACCTTTATTTTAACTGCTGACCCCCTGACCTCATTGCACATCCTGGAAACACTGACACTAGTTTTTTTTTTTTTTTTTTTTACAAAGTACATCATTGGCCTTCTAACTTGAAATATCCACAACATACAAATTAAATGGAAAACTTACTGAGACACTGTATTTCCGATGCTAGTTATAAAGGGGGTTTGTTTCCTTAGTTATAATTAATCATGGTGTGAAATCGCACGTATATCGAACAAGTGCTCACTGACACACAAGTCACCGTGGTCCTCTTTTAAGGCTAGGGGAGGAGCCCGCAGAGCAAGCCATAAAATGAGCCCGATCTAGGCGAAAAGAAAAACAGACCCCTAGAAGGCAGTGAAAGCAGACGTCTCCGGCTCAAACACGAGATTAGGCTGTGTTTATCCGGACAGATCCGTCCTGTTGGGTTTGTTTAGTGCGTTATTTTCGGCCGCCGCGGAGAAATAAAGAAGCCGCTCGGAGCGCTGTAACTTCGACCCATTTCTGCATTATTGCGAAGCCGTCGTTCACGTTTATTTTCTGAGATCTATAGCTAGCTACGTCTTCGGCAGCAACAGCATTAAAGTACAGCTACGTGGGAAACATGACTTGTACAATAAGCAGCTTCTTCGCTACTCTGGTGGTGTTGCTCCTGTGGCGGGTGGAGGAAATCGCAGAAGCCTGCAGCTGCTCTCCGGTGCATCCTCAACAGGCTTTTTGTAATGCAGATGTAGGTAAGTAACCTCGCACATTTAGGTGACGTAGTGCAGCCGCTATTTCTTTTTGCTGTAGACTATGATGGTAATGTTTCAACGCGCGCCTTTGGTCTCGCTGGCGTCTGGTGTGTTATGCGTACAGCTGCTTTTTTAATGAAATGATGAGAAGCATGCTGTTATCGTCCTTAAGGCATAAACATCACATTGTTGAGTTTGGCTGCGTTCAGAAGTGACAGCAGAATGGCCCGCGCTTATTCTAAACGTACTTGAAAGATAATTGAACATTTCACTAGAAACTTAAAGCCTTATATAGTGTTGTGGTTTACGATTGGCTTCTTTGTTTAAGATAATTTAGTTATTCGGCCACTCATTAGCAGATGACAACCACAGCTATACAGACGCAGCCCAGGTGGGACAAAACACATACATTAAAAAGCGCGGTATAAAATCTCGCGCAAAGTACACCCAGTGATATGCAATAGAAAAACGAAAGTGACCTGGTAATTGGTTAATTGCCGTGCTTACAGTTCTACCAATAGAGCACGGTGGTAAGCAAAATAAGAGGATGAGTGACGGTGACAGGCAGGTATGGCAGTATGTGCCGTGTCCCCTCAAATACCTGAAGGATCTGGCACTGGATGGCCGCATCGCGATTACTCCCCCCCCCCCCTTACGAACTGTTAGGTTCATGTTGCAAGTCCACTGAAGACAGGAATGTGATTTTTAAAATCCCTAGGTTGTCTTCACTAAAAAAATGCCTGTCAACGAGTATTAATTTCATCGCAACGTGAAGATGCGCACACTCAAATGGATGGAGTGGGGAAGCCGTTATTATTCTGAGCATATTGCTGTAATTTTGTCAAAAAGGTTTTCCTTGTAATTCATCTCTGTGGCCTTCGTTTGTGTTTCAAGTACAATATATTCATGTGAAGCGGCTTGCCATGATTAATAGACAAAAATGTTAATTTATGAAACGTATTTCAGTTCATATTACATTTAATACGACGTATTAGTGTACGGCGCAGAGCTGTATGCCGCGCCTTATTGTGAGTGGGACGGTCACATTTTCTTTCACTCTGTCCGCCTTTACTCCCCGCCTTATTAGAAGATGCGAAATTTCTGTTTGATTTCCTGCTTTTGATGCTACCCGGAGCAATTTCTTGTGACTTGTTCACCTCGGGACGTCCAAACGGGAGGAGACCGCTTAAAGGAAAACAGGCTCAAACGTGCCCGTAAAAGTGTAGTGGCTCTGAAATTCCATCGCCGTTTTCCTAGGCAAAGTTAAACTAACTTCCAGAAAATGGTTGTTTCATGCAGACAAATTGGATTCACAGTGCATTTCCCCAGCATCAGCCACTGGCGGCTTTGCGAGAAAGGAAAAATATGAACCGTTTTTCATCACTGAGAACTTAGGCTTATAATATTGCACTTTCATTATTTGAAATAACTGGAACCATGGCACCGCAGGAGCCTAGTAAAGCGAGGCCGAGAGGCTGGGCTCCATTACCTTGTGGTTGTTAATAACCCGAGTGTAACAGGTCATTCGCGACGTCGGAGCGCCAGTGGGAGTGATGCGCATCGCCGTCATTTAGCACAATAATACAACCTCGATAGAATAAATATTTCAAATTTTTATCTTAATATCTCAAAGCCAGCAATGTGTGGCTTGTTGTATAATAATACATTTGAGGCGATTTTGATAGGTACCCATTTAAAAGTACAATACTTGGTTTATATAAGTTCTTGTTTCCATGCAGGAAGAGTGATACTTGTTTAAACGATGTTTTTGTTTTTTTGAAAAAAGATTAGCAAGCAAACCACAGCAAAATCAAATGTAATTACTTTTCTTTCCATCTAAAACAACAATGAACATAGATTGTATAATGTTTATTAGGAAAAGACGAAAACAGAAAACAGGGCCGGGCACTAAAGTGTAAAAACACATCTTAGCTCTCACTTTAAATCTACCATGTGTTCTTGTGGCTGCATGAATTGGCTTTGATGGTTAATTAACGAGCCAGTGGCTTTATCCTCCATGGCAGGCAGCTGCTAGCTCTGTTTAGCTAGCGGTGACGGCTGCAGCGCTCTCATCCGCACTTAGTGCTATGATGCCAGCGGTGAAAAGTGGGCGGGACAGCCAGGGACCAGAATTACAGAAGCTGATTTTAGCAGCCTTCTGAAAGGCAAGAAGTGGCTATAAGCATCTGAGCTCAGTAATACTGGGGGAAAAGAAGCTTACAGTGAGAGGCAAACATTTACACATTTCTTTCAAGTGATGAACAGGGTGAATGATGCCAGGTATGAGCCTTGGGTTGAGGTCTGGCCTATCTGTGATGTGGGTGAGTGCATTTTAGACAGGCCTTCTGTGAAGACGACTGTTTCTCTCAGAGCCCTCGCCAAGGTAGGATTCCATGGCACGGGGGGCCAGTCTTGCCTGGTGCGTACGTGGCATGCACTAGCAAGAGAAACGGAGTGAGAGAGAGATTTGGCGGTGGTCTGCATGCCGGGGGCTCGACGTTCCAGGTTCTCCTGCTTGGAAGGGACTTCGGCCAGCTCTCGAGTAAAAGGGCGGTGGCAGCCATCAGGCCTGAAGTATGACAGGAATGCTGCAACAGGTCCCACGGGACATTCCCGCCCAGTTCAGGATTAATTAAATGGGACAGCATTAATCCAGATGCTGGCATGAATGGCGGAATTCAAGTCCCCCGCTTCCCCAGAGTTCCACAGGAGCCCATGGCTCTTCCCCTCCCCTTTAATTTTTTTAGTTTAAATTACTTATTGGGAGTGGAATTCAATCGGAATCCAACTTCCCAGCAGATTACAGAACCATCTGGCCCAGTATGACGTCTGGTTCAGTTCTGGATACACACAAGCGGAAAAGCAATAAAATGCAGAGGACCTTTAAGAAATATGTATGGTATTCTCCAAGTGGTGTGAGGAACTCCTCCCATCTGGCTTATTATTATTTAGTCACATAGCTGACTCTTTCATCCATCACAGCTTACAACCTTACTGTTTACACAGCTGGGTATTTTAACGAAGAATTTCAGGTTCAGCATTTTGATCTAACAACCTTCTGGTTACAAGCTCATGTGGGATGCTACAGTATAATCTATTGCTTCTTTTCTTTGTACCAGTTGGCTTTGATTCAGCACCCTGGTTCTTTGATACTGAAATTCACTAGCAGTGTGTGGACAATGTCATTCCGAATGTTCTTATAATGAGTGTCAAAATCTTTTAATACAGTCTTGGTATATGTAGAAGTCAACATAGCAGTAGAATATTCAGCTTAAGCAAACTGCTATATCTAATTAATATGTAAAAGTATAGTATAGTTTTTGTTTTTTAGACTTGAATTTTTTTTTCTCTGAGATGTCTAATTTGATAGAATTCTAAAGAAACACTTTATGTCCTAAGTGCGAGCTTAGGACATACCATGGTGAGCCAATACCAATGACCAAGCTTTTAAGAAATGAACAATACCTTCAGATAATGAGTGAATCAAATTATTATTGCAGTTCTGTCACTTCAACCACTTTTTAGAATCACACGTGCACATACTCTACGTGCAACTTGCTGTAACATGAGTGTGATATCTGAATTCATGCTGTAGGTAGTGGAGGAAATATGATTGTAATTATGAAACATATACTTTTCTGAATGGGGGGGGGGGGTTCATTCTGCATATTAATATGTTTTCTGGTGTGATAAACCAGAAAATTCATTTAGTCATCACCTCATAAAAACCCAAAAAAAAAGTTCGTGGAAGTTAAACTATACATACTTTTGGGTTCTGAACCAAAGCTTGAGTACTGAACTGACATTAAAATTGGTTCCTTACAGTTTAAATTGCTAAAGACTACAGCACATATAACTTCCCTATAAAGACCCTAGTGACTTTGGCAGCAATTTTTACTCTCGGATTTGAAAGGAACTATTGGAAGAAGGTGTTTGAGGGCATATGCAGAATAATTTTTCCTAGTGGTTAAGTTGTTGTTGTCAGTTATTTCCTGTAGGATAGTCAAAAGGTTCATGCAAATCGCTTCCTGATGGTATACAATTTATTTTTGCTCTTTCCTCTCCACTCCTGCAAGATGCGTGACTCTCATCTTGTAACACAGTTGTGCAAGGCAGCAACGGAGCCACAAAAAGTTATCCTTTGCAACTACTGCAGTAACACGTTGTTTTTATGGTGAGGATTTCTACAGATTTTAGAAGTGGTGCAACCAAAACAGATGGCATCATTTTCTGTTGGTGTAAGGTAAGGAAAATGGGAACTGATATATTACAAAACTGAGTCAGGGTGAAGTGGTTGTGGTAATATGGAGATTAATGTAAGATAATGTTACCTAGCTACTCGCCACATAAATGTGTTTAGTTTAGCAACTTATACTTGAATCTATAAATCAGCTCTTGAACCAAATGCAAAACAGAAAATGCAGAGAAAACCTTCAGAGCAGAGCAGAGGGGGTCGCTGAGTCCGGCTGGCCCTTGTGAGGATTGCTGATGGCCCAATACTGGATGCCTATAAAGGAAGACAGTAGTCACTGCTTGTTTCTCACTCTAACTCCCGCTGTTGATCACGCACTTCTGTCACCACCTCATGCCCCACTATTAAAGTGGGAACAGTTTAACGGTATTCTAACAGTAATAGGGTGGTGGATTTTATATGAATGGTGCATCCTCTCTCCAGCACTGTTTTCATTATACTTGCATCACAAAAAATATTTGCTGTTTCAGCTTCCCACAAAAATAAGCTGATAGTTCACTTGGACAGCTTAAAAGGATCTGGAAATGAGATGTAGCAGAGGGGCAGCTGGGAAATAGCTGAGATTTGACAGGAAGATATATGATCAGTGAAGGTCAAGAAAATTTGTTCAGGTGTTACACAGTATTACTTTTACAAAACCTTTAGAAAAATCGGAGTGAAAGCAGTAAGGCTAATCTTCATGAAGTACCGGGCTTGTTTTTAATCTAGGAGAAAGAGACCATAGGAATGAAGGCCTCACTTCAGTTCTTCCATTTCTTTGAGCAGTTACTATATAGGTGTGGTCATATGGGACAAAAAGAGGACAAGCCCCTTGGCCTTGCAAAGCTAACGCTACACAAACCTACACATCACCAACAGCTGCATCGCATTCTGGATTAAAGTGAGCATGATAATGTTGCACTACATTTTACATTGAAGAAAATAGTCTGGATTCAAGACTTCAAACAGGGAAGAGGGATAAGCAGCTATTATTGTCTGCACAAACTGTACATAAATGCTGTCATGTAGATCAGTGATTTTGGTCATATGAATAAACAATATATTTGTATGTGCTGCACGTGCAGGGTGCAGCTCCGCAGCTTTGGGCTCTGTGCCCATGATCAAAAGGTTGTCAGTTCAATTCCTGCTAGTGGCTGCGTGATTTCACCACTGAGCAAAGCCCTTAACCCTAATTGCTCCCAGGACACTGGCTGACCTCTCTCTCTGAGCCTCACATGCATGTTGCTTAGGACAAAAGCATCTACGAAATAAATGTCCTAGTAGTGAGATGGTCCTGAAAACTTTTACATTTTTTTTTTTTAACTCAGACTGAGTTTAGACTGAGGCCTGCAGTTTTATCATCTCTTCCCCTCTCTCTCTCTCTCTCTATAAAGAGGAAAAGAGCCAGGGCAAATGGAAGTGGGGGACCAGGTATTGACACCATGCCAACTGGGCTGTGTGTTCACTCCAGCAAGCTTATTGGCTGACCTTATGCAGAAATTCTGAAGGAGACTGTTAGCTCCAGGAAAATAAACAAGCAAACAAATAAATAAAGTCCAGGATATGTCCGTTCCAAATCCAAAAGCACACCCGGTATCCAGACAGACCCTGCCTAAGAGCAGCCACATCACACAGGGCCCCCGGGCAGCAGGAAGGGCAGGTCGGCAGGCCTGTTAGACGGAGTATTCAGGGTAGAGGAAGTGGCAGGGATTCCATCTGCTGTCTGTCTGGAGATGAGGGGGGCTCATCAACAGCAGAGCTAGCATGCAACTGCAGGGTTCAGCTCTCATTTCTGTTCGTTGGCTGTAGAGGATGTGCAGGGTGTGCATATGGAGGATGAGGTTATAAACCTGCATGGGCCTCAGGGCGTAGGAAGCCGACATGTAGAATCCGCGGCAGCTCAGGCCTCCCCGCCAATGTGCGAAGGTGCTTTTTCACTAGGGAACTCGGGACGGAAAGCCCTCCCAGCCCCACCTCTCTATTGCTCCCAGACGTTGTTTTTCCCCATTTCCAGACAGATGGCCACTGCAGTACAGTGACGAGCCGCTGTGGTTGGCGACTGGCACGCCTACACCAGGAGACCCCATTACCACAGCTCATGAGCTCAGATATACGGAACGCGAGATCACACACTGCTGTGGATGTTTATCCTCCTCTACTCCGTCCTTTACGGCTAATACAGTGGGTGTGTCAGCTGGAAGTGGAATTAATTAGCTGCTCTGGGCTGTCCTTGAACTAGGAAGCAGAACCTTAGGCCCACACAAATCGGTTTTTGGCTAGGAGCTCTAATATACAAATAAACACAGTTTTAGAATTTGTATTTTACTCTTCTCATTCCAACATGCTGAAATAGATGTCTTCTGTAATATTTTATTATTTTCATTTGTTTTGCTATTTGGTATTCAGGTACTATATTAATGCAGCCAGTATCTCTACTGGTTAAAAATACTGACCTGCATGTCACCGTCAAGTCTCACGAGGGGGTGCTGCGTTTTTCAGAACAGCTGAATTGCTCTAATACTGTACAAATGGATACAGCTTATCAGTAAATGTGATAGCTACATAAGTAATTTACGCCAGTTTTATGATTTCATGATTAATATTTACTTAAGATAATCATGTATACCTGGCATCCAGAGTGTCTCCTGCCTTAAGCCCTGTATTTCCAAGGTCAGGCTTCCACACTGCAGTGCTGGATAAGCAATATGGAATATGGATGGAAGGATAGTCATGTATAGTGTAGAGCAGGGGTCACCAACATGGTGCCCGTGGGCACCAGGATGCCCCCAAGGACCACATGTGTCGCCCGCGGACCTGTTCTAAAAATAACACTACTCAACAGTGAGCAGCGTCTAAAATTAAATTTTATCCTGTTGCTATTCTTCTTTAATCACATTTGCATTTATATTTGAAAATGACAATATCTAAAAAAAGCACTTAAAACATGTTTATTATACATGAAGTTTATATAAGTTTAGGAGGGCGTTTCAAACTGGTAGTCCTTCGTATGGCTCAGTACCCATGAAGTAGCTCTCAGTTTCAAAAAGGTTGGTGACCCCTGGTGTAGAGTGTACAGTGGTCTAAAAACGCCTTCAGTGTGGTATATCGTCAATCACTTTGTGCTTTGCATGGCGGAGGCATTTGTGAGTTACAGCATGAATGCTGCATCATTGACAAAGTCCTAAAGGTCCTAAGGGACACAGGCAGAGGTGGACATTTCAGGTCCAGAAAGTAAAAATCCAAACCAAAATTTTGTTTCAACCATCCAGTTGAGCATAAAGAGGCACAGTCACAGAGTACTCAACTGGTTGGTTGAAACAAAATCCTGGATTGGATTTTTACTTTCTGGACCTGAAATGTCCACCTCTGGACACAGGAAAAAGTGAACGATCGTGGTAAATGAACACAACTTCTGGGGAAAAGTTTGTTGGAGAATGAAAACAAGCTTTTTTTTTAATCTAGAGCTACATGTCTTGCAGTGCAGCTTTTTATACAGTTGGATTGCTTTGCAAAGGTATTTCTTCAGAGTGTACAACAGCATATGATACTCTGAGACATCACCTAGAACCCCTTGGGTTAAGCTAGGCTTCTAACACTACTGCCTCTGCTGCTCCCTCCCCAGCATCAGAGTCCCACATGCCAGTGATCCCTGAAACCCCATGATCAGAGCTCCCAAAACAAAGCAACTGCACAAACTTGCAGGGGTTTAAGATTTTGCTGACATCCACTGGGACACAGCCTCTGCAGTGTTTGGGTCTCCTGAGGAGGCCTATGCTGGAGCAGAAGAGGTCTGCTGGCAAGGCTCAGGCACCCTTGTTCCCAAGAGTTTGTGCCAGAGTGTGGTTACTGTTATTCTCTGAGAATGACACTTGTAACTTTCCCTAGGCATCAGACACAGACATGGGTTGCTACAGCTGTTAGTGGTGAAACACCCGTCAGTTTAGCTTAAAAAAAAAAAAAAAGAAGAAGAAAAAGAGAGAGTTGTCTGAAGAGTTCTTGGGGTTAGGAAATCTAGCTCTTCCTACAAACTGAGACTTATGTATTGTAATTATTTAAGCGAATGACTCATTTAACTTGTTTGCCAATATTTACACGCTATGGCCTCACTTTGGATTCAGGGCAAGTGGGAAAATAAAACAGAGGAAATCTCTCTCTCTCTCTCTCTCGAGGGCAGTTGGTTATATACACAATGTTTTAAAACAAATTTAGTTAATCTAAATGGATTTTAAAGGATTCTCCCTTACACCAATCTCTGCACTGCTACAGATATCAGTGTTTGCCTTCACCAAATTTAAAGTTGGGTTATTCTCTCCTGTAACAAGTCATGTCTTGTAGTTCACTAATCCATTTTAAATATATATGTCTGTCTTGCTGACCATTATAGAAATACTTCCTGTAACAGTTTAATCCCAGAGGATGTGGTCAGGTGAACTGCACAGCCTTGTGTGGTAAACCACAATGACAATCCATAGTAGGAGCCACACAATTGCACTTTCTCATTGTGTACATCACACAGAGGATTTTCCAGTGATCAGGCTGTTGGAAAATGGGGGCACTGGGCGACTCACTGGTGTCCTGTTACTCCTGCTAGGTAACCCTTAGGACAGAAGTCCTCATTCGTGAAAAATCGCCTTTACACACTTGCGACGGGAATGGTGCTGTGACATTTAATACTGTAACATAACGACGCGTAAGCAATTTTTAAGATATCTAAACACGTGCAGCATATTGATTCATGTGCGATGTACATTGCAAAGGGGGGGAAATAAAGTGACAAATAAATCAGACTGCATCTCTCTACTGAATAAGCAGTTACAGAACATGGATGGATGTTGACTACATTACCTGTTAGCACATTTGGGGCCTAATGTCTCCATTCTCACTCCAGTCATGTTGGAATGGTATAGTAGAAATGGGAGTGTGTATTTACTGACAAAATTAGCACTGTATTATAATGACTCCCACTAAGGTATGTTTAAATGCATCATACTTTGGATTTTTTATGTTTTTCATTTATGGTTACATATTTGAGTATTTCATCATTTTCCCCAAACATAAACTTTGCTCAATGTCTACATGCTTGAGTAGTTTGAGAGCCATTTATTTTGTAATGAGTGTAAAAGTTCAACGATTGTGAGTCAGGTGGTGTGGTAGGTAGTTGGGTTTTCTTACTGCACTTGTAAGCAGGTCCTGTTTTTAACCTAGGCTGACCTCTGACCCTTGTTGCTTGTTGATTTGTAATCTGTTACTCAGTTACATAAACTGCGCTGCCGGGTCTAGATCACAACATGTTGCCTTCAGGTCAGACTCAGAACTGGCCTTCAGCTGGCTGCTGTTTTTCTGTGGGAATGTTCCCTTCTGTGGAACCAGTTCACTTTGTCCTACAGCAACATTGACCACGTACGGTAGATGGAAAACAATAACAACAAAAAAAACTGAAATAATGAAATCTTGAACCACTTCCCCACGGTCTTGCCTTAGATGTTGAAGCAACATTTTCTGTGTCCCATCCTCATTTTTTTGGTTAGTATAGTACAAAAAAAATCAACTTAGTAAATTTATATATGTAGATTAGTCTAGTCATTTTTCACTTCCATGACCAAATTCCCCCATGTGTCTCAATGCATTCACATTCACAATCCTTATGTGTGATTGAGTTTAGTGGAACATATTTCACATGACCTACTTAAAAGAGGGGGGGGGATCTGTGCCTATTTAAGAATATTCTGCTAACTCAGGAAAAGCTATTAGAAGTCCCAGATAGCCCAGGGATGTGGAAATACTGGCCCGCTTTGCTCAGCAACAATTACTGCGTCTGAGCAAGCTATGCTGGACTTTTTTAATGGCTCTCCGGCATGATGTGCGATGCCACTGTCATACAAAATACAACAATGAACTGTGTGCGTAATGTATTTTAATCCATTGTTTCTTCACCTATGTGTCATACATGATGATTATTATTAAAAGCACATGAGTTTAAGGTAGTACTGCAAGTGAAGCTATGGGTTCTGTGACATAACTGGACTGTCTGTGCGACTTAGATTGGGGGATCATTGTTAAGAGTGGTGAAGCCACCATACTTGCACCTGTTCCAAGCCGTAAAGTGAACTCTAGTCTGAGAAACGTTGACTGTTCCACCAGCTGGGCCTGTATGCTAGCACTTTCTTATCCCCCCTTTCACTTATTTTATGCCACTGTATGTAATATTTCCAGGCTCATATTTTCCATGCCAAGCCTCTCCACATCCTGCTTATGACACAAAGTACTTCAAGTAGCTCTACTAGAAACTGCTTTCAGTAACCTTTGACCCCATCTGCCTGAAGTCAAGGTCCACTGGAAAACGTGTGTTGGACAGCAGTAACATGCCTTAGGTTCTCTCTTCCTCTCTTGTTCCTTTTGTTCTTTGTGTCCTTTGTTTATCTTTTTGTCTTTCACTTTCCTTCTTCATCTGCTTGGATCCTCCAACCACTCTGTCCGTTGGTTTGTCCTGTTTAGAACAAGCTACCCAACGAACAATATGTTCTCTCTGGCTCCCACTTTGCGGGAGGTCAAGGAAGGAAATGCTTGATACTTTTAGTGCGTTTACGGAATTGCACTTAGTGACAAAAATTACCCGGCTAATCCTGAAGAAATCTTGTTAGCCAATAATTCAATTTAACTGGGAGCTACAGGCATGGGATTTAGTGCTTACTACCCTTGCTTTTCCCACCCTGCCCCTACCCAGTCTCAATCACAATGAAATTCAGCAGGGAAAATGTATAGATCAGACATACCATAAGCCAGCTCTTAGGAGACTCGAGTAAGTAAAAAGATACTGCAGTTAATATTATAAATTATTACCAGGAAAGAAAGCAGCAGGATTATTTGTGTTCTTCAGTAAGATGACCATTTTTACCTGTTTCGTCTCACTTGTTCCACTATAATATTCTGCATATATTACGATAAAACTGCCACCTCACTTTCCTGTAATGAGTTCTTTGCTGAATAAATCTCCCTCTGTGTATTGGTCAAGTGTCTGGTTTTTTAATGGTGTTCATGCACATTTTCCCGTTGGCAGTGATCCGGGCAAAGGTGGTTGGGAGGAAGGAGGTGGACTCCGGGAATGACATCTATGGTAATCCTATCAAGCGGATTCAGTATGACATCAAACAGATCAAGGTAAGCTCCAAGTGTCTAACAAATGTAGCTGGTGTGCACAAATGTAAAACTACAAACCGGTATATCAGCTATTCAATATGTAGCATCTAACTTGTCAAACGCCTGCCTGTGAATTTCTATTTATTTGACAATTCTTCATTTCACTGAAGGTAAGACAAGTATTCTATAGGGGCAGTAGGCAGCAGGGCAGTTAATTATATTGCTGTCAACAGAAGTTTACTAAATCTATCATTAATGGTTACTGGTCACAGATTTTGTATGCTGTACTTAACCTAATTTGCTTAATTTTAAAAAATACAGTCACATAAATGACTAAAAAAGGCTGTTATTAGATAAAAGTGGGAAAAAAACACTCTTCACCTGTTTCTAACAGATGTTCAAAGGTCCAGATGTAGACATTGAGACTGTATTTACTGCCCCTTCCTCTGCGGTATGTGGGGTCACCCTGGAGCCCAACGGGAAGAAAGAGTACCTCATTGCAGGTAGGGGTCTGACCACAGGCAGCACCAAATGTCAGGATGGCACAATGTCAAGAATGACATAGCAGCGGTGTTACCGTGTAGTGGAGCTGTCAGGATTACTTAATTAAACTCAATTATTTGATTATTAAAAACCACCAATTAAAATTGTCCTTCTCGATTACTCAGCAATATGGCCAAAGGTAGACAGCACATGCAAGAAGGTCTAAATAAAGACCGGAAGCATCACTTGTGCGGAAGCGCTTCACATTAAAAGTGAATGAGAATGCAGTTGTCTGACAGTATTGCAAATCAGGACTTGAGTACCACCACAGCACGACTGCAAAGCAAGTACATCTTAAGAGAAAACATTCAGGTTTGACGGACTTGCCCAATAATGCGAGGTCAGCCATAGACATGTCCTCTTTAGTCTAGCCTGTCTTTATCATCACTTTAAATTATTTTGCGTATTGTGATTCCTGTATGTCAAAATAATTGCTGCTAAAACGATGGTTACCCTGTTGCTTAGCCTCATCATTTTACATAACACAGTACGTAATAACCAAATAGCATTAATTGTTTTTTTATGTTTTGTGTGTTTTAAGTAGGGCTGAATGAAATTAGAAAAAGGTCACACTTCAATATTTAGGACTTAAAAATTAACTATATAGCCAAATGTAGAACTTATCTATCTTTAACTTATCTACCAATAGAGTCTGCAGGATGTAGCCACTGTAGCAATTCTTCTGTAAGTAGCTAAGATGGGAGTATACAACAAGACGTGTGAGCATGTGTGCTAAAATAGACAGATTTCTGCCAAAGTGTTCAAAGTTACAGATTGACTAAATAAAACTAATGGAGAAATGTAATTGCTCCAAACATAAATGTTTGACATGAGGTTCAGGTATGTGGAGAAAAGTTTACCTGAGGCAGGATTTTCAGAAGTAACAGAGATGTCTTGCAAAAGCATCAACACAAGTACACAAACAGAGAAACCATCATCAACAGAAAATGAGAAAAATACTAGATGGGTGCATCAAGGAAGAAAAGAACCTAGAAATGCTCAGAACTGTAGTTAGGTTGAAAAAATCCACAGGTGGAATGGTTGAACAAATCACAACTAACAACTTTGGTCATCGTACACTCCCTCCCAAGATAGCAAAAATCACTCCCCAACGACCTCATCCCCCTGCAGTCCTCATCTACAAGGATGAAACTCAGCTGCCAGAAAGATCAATCAAGTAAACTTCCATGCAGCTGTAAGACACTGAACCCTAAGCCAGGTGAAAGTTCAGTCCAGAAGTCAGAATGCTGATCACACAAGCACAACATCCCCATCATTCCATTTTCCTTCTTTGATGTAAGGGTTTGTAACCCTCTACCTCTATTTCTGTAGGCAAGGCAGAGGCTGGTGGCAAGATGCATGTGACCCTCTGTGATTTCATTGAGCCCTGGGACTCTATGACCCCCACACAGAAGAAGAGCTTGAGCCAGCGCTACCAGATGGGCTGTGGGTGTAAGGTGAGGGGGCTGGGTACTACAGTGAGGCTGAGAAGGGGCCTGAAGTGGGAGCACAACACTGCTTCTACATGAAGTACTGAACAGCATTGTGATTAATTGTGCCATTTCCCAGTCCCGAGGATTAGAGTTAGTATCTTTCCAGTTACAAGCTCATTTGTTTCATTGCCAGTGCTGCCAACACAAAAACAACTGTTCTGTTATCCCAGATCACCCGCTGCCCCGCTGTCCCCTGTACCATCACCGCCCCAGAGGAATGCCTGTGGACAGATTGGGTGATGGAGAAGAGTGTGAGCGGACGGCAGGCCAGCCATTATGCCTGCATCAAGAGGAGCGACGGCTCCTGTGCCTGGTACCGCGGGATCGCCCCACCCAAGAAAGAGTTTCTGGACATTGAGGACCCCTAATCACACGTTATCCCACCCACTGCACCACCTGATCTAAACATTTCTGCAAAAATGATCATTTTGAGTTAGAAAAAAAAATCAGTGAAGAAGTTAAAAGCTAAGATTAAATAATGATTAAACTTATTGTGAGAAAAATATGACACGCATAGACTGGTTCGGCGATGATGTCATTTCCTCTTAAAGGCAGACGACACTGAGATAGGAGAGCACTTCCCTTGCCCCAAGTAGCGCTTAATTCTCTTTCCACCAATTATGTCTGATCTTGAAACATTCCATGTATTTGGAAATCGTGTTCTACATTTCACATAACACTTAAATGCTGTTGCTGTCTAACTAACCAATCACCGCCCAGATATCAATCAGACCTAACAAATATCATTCAGTTTCTGTAAACTGTGCTGTTTGGATATATGAAATGATGGTGAGGCATTACTTCCTAAGATGTTCAACAAGTTCTGCTTTTCAAGAAGTTGTACAGGTTGGAAGTGATATTTTATACCAAAGCTATACACTGTTCTTAAGTCCTAAACTGGCTGCTTCCATCAGACAGTCTCGTAGTTTCTATTAAAACTTCAAATATTCCACTGTAAGTTCCTTTGTTAATGTTAAAGGAGTGTTATTCCAGGGTTTCTGAAGATTTCAGACTCTAACCAAAGCCAAGAAGGAACTAATTTTGCCCCATTCTGCCAGAAAACCAAATCATTTCATCATGGTGGTACCATGATGTTCATTTTCAGTTGCAAAAGAACCTAACCAGCATTATGTCAGAATCTTCACTGAATGCTGATAATGATCTCTCTGATGATGACCTTTAACCTCTGAGTAGATGAATGACATCTCACTGGACCAGTCTATGCAGCTGCCTTGGTTTGGTACTTGTGTTATTGTGTGCATCTGTTTCAAGTCATTGGCTGCCCATTCCATTTGCCACCCCCTCGTCTTCCTGGCTCCTGTATAGTACCTATGCATATGCCTTTTTAAAAAAAATATTTTGACATCGGTCTTAAGTATTATTATTATTATTATTATTCTAAATTCATTCATATTTTTGGGTAGACCTAGATTTGCACTTCCCAGGGAGACACTGCCTAAGACATATTTGTGCAAAACAAGGAGGATTGGATCCTCTTCTGTACTTCTTTAATGTTGTTTTTTTATAGTCTTTTATAGTTCCTGGTATAGCATTTTCATTTTTTATTATTATTGTTTTTTATTGCTATTTTATATTATGCCTTTGTTTTTCCATGTCAGAAAATGTAGAAAATTTAGATATTTTCTTAAATTGTAGTCCAGTTGACTTTTGTAAGATTTTGTTCCATGGTGATTAAGGTCTTTGAAAGGAGAGATTTATGTTCTGTTATCTATCATGGATTTCCATGTCAGATTGCTGAATATTTGTACAATTTTTAGACTGATGGTAAGGCAGATATATAAGGCTATATATCTCATATTAAATGATTTTAAGCTTTTTTTCCTATTGAAGACAGCTGTGCCCATTATAGCATGACACTCCTTCCAATCCTCTCTTCCAAATGAGGGACACTGCATGGAGACCTAAATAACCCAAATGTCTCTGACTAGATGTTGCTGAGTGGAGGGACAATTACTTGAGTCTTGGTGAAGGATTAACTGTTTTTTCAGGGTTTCTGTAGGGCAAGAAAGGGTCTACATTAATATTAACCTCCAGGTAACAGCCTAGTAGATTTTTTTCCCCCATTTAGGTGCATCCATGCCCTCGTGCTAGCAACACAAAGAAGCAGGGCTAAAGTTGGGTTAACACTGCATGTTCTCTGGTTTTTGTAGTGCAAGTCTGTCCATAAATATTCTGGATAACTGCTAGGCAAACTCGTTGCTCTGTCGTTGTAGGCTAGTTAATGGATGCAAATGTCGCTTGATTTTTTTTTGACAAAGTTAGGGCGTTTTCGTTATTCTATAGCTTGCTAGACATATAGTTTGCTTTAATGAAACTGTCTTTGTGACAATTTTCTTGCTACACATATGTCATGTATAATGAGAATACTTCCCAAATAAGCAGGTTATATGGTATTACTCTAAATAGGCTAATATTAACCAAAACCTTATGAATCACTCTTGTTTACACAAGATCAATCTCCAGATACTCCTAAAATAATAATATAAAAAGAGACATTTAATGTGGTATTTTTTTATACTCATGTATGCTATTACAATTTGAAAACGGTGACTTAATTTAAAACTTGGTCGAGCCGTGTTTTTACTACGTAATTTTCTATTATTAATTTGTTTAATTTCGTAAGTTTTCGGCTTCCTCGTCGAAGTACGGAAAAGTATGGTGCGACTTGTGCTGGAACCACATGAGAAGCGTTGTATAATGAGAACCAGACTATGCATGTGTTTGTTGTTTGTGTAATTCATACGTGGAAATTCTGTCATTGAACAAAATATACAGTATTATCAAATAAAAATGTAGAATTACACCGCTTATTGCTTTTGGTCATTCATCAGTCACAATGCTGGACTCATGCTAATGCTGGTCATTTTTAGGCACGAGCCATGTCCAGTTTTACATTCAAACAAGATTCTTCAAGGACGCCAACTCAGGTCACTATGCATAGCAAAATTTTCATAAATAAAAATCAAAACCACACACTCGTATTCTCAATTTCTCAAAAAAGACAAGTCTGGTATTTTCAAGCACGAACGGCAGCGTTCTCCTTCACGTGTGATGGATGACAGTGTCACCGCGTGGCCAAAATGCCAAATTACAGTCTTGTTTTACTGTAACATCTAACATTACATTACATTAACCACAATGGTAGGGCTACTGCCAATACATATATACTTTTTTTTTCTACTATAGTGTGTGTATTAGTATTAGTGTTGGCTCTGGACCAGGAGCTATAAGGAGAGTGCCTTCACTACTGACCCATTTTGCTGTTAAATTGGTATGTATGCCTTTGGTATTAGTCCTAAATTTAGAAGCATCTCGCATCGGAACATGAGTTTTCAGTAAAGATACTGTTTCAGCCTCATTCCTATTTAGGTGGATTTTTGTCCAGAGGGAGCTGTTGCTAGGAGTCAGCAGTATTTCGTGTTTGCAATCCTCAGCCCTTAATACTGTAATATAGGCCTCTATGGCCAACTATGCAATTTCTGCATTTTAAATACTTTTTAAGGGCACTACATGTAGCTGGCGTTTGCATGTCAGCGTTTTCTTGCACTGATAACTGTACTGTATTTTGTTTTATCATATGAAAACACCAGTCGTGGTGAGAAAACATCTGTCTTTTTAATGATTGTTCGGGGCTGAGGAAAAAATGATCAACACGCCTATGCAGGGCCGCCATTTTGGCCCCGCGACCCTCGGACGGCTCATACCACTGCGGCTCCCTTTGTCACTGTAGACGGACACACAGGCACATATACAACTAGGTAAAATAGCCGAATATCGAACCTTTTAAAAAAGAAAGAAAGAAAGAAAATAAGTAATAGTTATATAGTAAGGCAAAATGTTAGAGGCTTTGGCGAAAATGTAAATGATTATAAGGTCCCACAGGGGGTAACGACACAACGTTCATTCTACCACTTCGGAGACAACTGGTAACCAATTTTTACCTTAAAAAACAGGAATACCTGGAACAAAACCTACGTTCTCACAAAAAGCAAGTCAGATTGAAAATTAGACTTACCTGGGCGTCTTTCTTCACTGTTTCATTCGACGAAATCCGGCCTGCCATGCGCGCGCTCGCCTGCCGTTTTTTGATGAGAAACCTCTAAATATATTTTGCGAACGTCAACAAGCGTGTTTCCGTTTGAGAGTGAAATTTCCCATTTTAAACGAAATGTGGCGAAAGATAGCAAATCACTGGCATGATAATAATTACATAAGTATTTTTGCGCGTGACACTGCTGGTATATTATATATTAATATTTTACTATGTTATTAGTATGCGTGTTGTTGAAAACGTTTAAAATTTAATACAGGACATGCACACTGAAAGTGATACACATTTAAGTAAAATACAATTTTGATGGAAACAAAAATGTTATTAAGCCGTATATTTTGACATGACAGCTAATAATTACACATTCAGGCCACCAGGAGGCACAATAACTAAATAATTAAAACGCGGCTGCCGTCAATGGAGCTCCGCTGGGGAGTCAGCACACCTTTTCCATCTGCTCAATCGGGAAATCCACATTTTCGTAACACGTGAGTGTGCATTGTGCGGGCATTTTCTACAATCTAAACTCGAAATTGTTTTTTACACATTTTGTTAACCGTTGTTCAGCCGGAATTTGTATCTACTGAGATGGTTTGTATTTATAAAAATCCAGGCCTATCCGAATTTATATTTAAAATGTAAATGTTAAATGTGTTGTAAAGAAACAAGAGGGAAACAAAAAAATCTAATAAAAAAAGTATGAAATCTAAGTAAAAAGTATGAAATCTGGTAATTGGTTGTTGTAGATGTTTTACTATCACATACCACCACTTATAACATCAATTTACTTCCCAAACCCTTAAGAGCATCATATATATATACACAATCCTATTGATATTCACCTGCTTTGATGCATGTAGTCTCGATAAAATGATTGAAACGATGGTTTGGGATACAAATTTATCCAGTGATCAGCATCAAGATCATCACGACTATAGGTGCTGGATAAGCAGTTATTGAAAATAGATGGATGGATCATGCACTTATTTCCTGGGGGAATTGAACGAGATAACACCCAGCGAGCGACTTATTGGTAAGCAAGAATAAGAAGGAATGCAAGAATAAAGTAAAAATACATCGGATTCTCCGAGGTAGCTGAGAGGAATTTAATTCGCCGAACACCATGACAATGAAAATCAATTTCACATCGGTTTTAAAGCAAATCACAACTGTGTTCTTTTTCTGTGGGAATGAGGTGATGTTCTGCATCTTATATTAATACTTTAGTAACCCTACTTCGGGGGCATAAATAATGTAGTAGTGCCCTCTTACTTAATGTAAGCCTATTAATTAACCAGAAACTAAGTGTATTAGGCATAATACAGGTCTGTATTTTTTCTGTTACAGACATTGCAGGACTTATTGACCCTCAGAGTGGGAATGCTCAATTTAACCCTTTGTTAACTGATAATGGGGTTATTGAGTCAGTGGGAAACATGTGTTGACTAGTCATTCAAAAGCTAAACATTTGCGGTCCCACCAGGGACAACTAATAACTCATTGGCAGCCTGTTGTGAGGCTGGAGACAGCATGAATGAAGGCCACAGGCCAGTATCACAAAGCTGGATGTCTTGCCTAGCCAGACAACTTGTCGGATTTAAGGCAGTCTGGACTAAATGTAAATGAACAAAGATAAAGCCCATTTAAACCGAGGTGCCTTAAATCCGATGTTATCCAGCCAAACAAGAAATCCTGCTTCATGATACAGGCCCCACAAAATAGACAAATTAAACTGTTTACAGCCTACAGTGCCTTAAAGTCAACCCAGAAAACACAAGACAGCTGCAGATGACTTTTGTTTAATAAGATGAAAAGAGGCTAGATTGCCTAACCATAGACTGTGTCAGCACAGCACTGGATATGGCACAAGTATCTGCTTGGTTTAAAGTGTTTCATTTTTTAATTTAAAGTCAAACAATGCATAACATTTGGGTATGTTTGTTGTGCATTGAAAAGGCACCTGCATAAATGAGACTGACAAAAATTGCTTTGCAGTAGGCATCTCTGATCTTTATTACAAAGTGTCAACTTTGATCTTTTGATAGTAGAGATCTTAAAATATGGGGCTGTCCCTTAAGATAAAATTTATTACACAGTAAACTACAAAGTTTGTTTTTGGTCTAAGTTTTGGAGACACCCAGTGTTAATAGTTTAGCACAGTGTCTGTCTGCCAAACTCCATTTCTTTTAAAGCTGAACACCTCGGTCGGCTTAAGTTGGCGTTTTCTTTTTAATATTTCATGCGTGCCCACACCCGCACCGTACTGTGCTACATCAGTAATCTTCCCGTCAAAAAAATTCCACTTCATCAGATATGCTCAGTGCCAACATTTACAGGTGCGTGGACTTACAGAACAGCCTTTGTGTTTCGCACGTTAACTGGCTACAACTTGTCAAGGACAAACGTCCTGTAGCTAACTAAAAGGTTGTACAGTTACGCGACGCTGAGCCGTATAGAGAAACACTCGTTTTGTTTCGGGGGTTATGGGATCTGAACGAGACGAAAACAAAATGGAGGACATGCACTCCTCCTTTCAGCCATTAGGTGTCACCAAAAAATATGCTGAAATGATGGCCTAGCCTATTTTTCTCTGCCCGACAGGAAGGTGTAATTTGTATTAACGGTTAATAAAGTAAAGTTGCATCCACTCAAATGCCCACTCTAGTTAATTAGGATTCGATTTAGTTACTGTGTTACATGTAGGTGTTAAATTTAACCCTGTAATAGGATTTGTAAAGACACTACACACATAAGAAAGATGCATTATGTAGCTTAATCTTAAACGGATGCATTTCTGCATCTCTTGTTAGGTACTTTTCAGTTACATATACTTAAAATCAGAATGTGTCAGATATCTGAAGGAATTCCCTGTTCACCTGCTTGCAAGATGTTGACTGAGATAACTTGCATGTGTGCCTCCTTTTTGTGAAATCACTGCTTGGCAAGCAGTCCCCCCTTTTTTTTGTCTGGAAGTTTACTTTCCACATGTTCCCTGTTAGTCTACCGCAGACCTCGTGTGGGTGTTCCTTACTGCAGCAGGAAGTGGGTTCCTGTTGTAGGAAGCAGATTGGTAGTTAAGGACAAAGAAGTCTTACTTGAAGGTTGCCGGGCCTACGGTGGTGCCCTTGAGCAAAGTCCTAGACCTGAATGGCACCAGCAATATTTCCAGCTGTGTAAATTATGAAAAAAAAGTTATAAGTAGCTTTGAGCAAATGTGATGGCTGAGGAGCAAAGTAAATATTAGGCTACTTTTAATAATAAGGTGCCTATTTGAATTTCAGGTAGGTGTTTGCTTAAGGCTTTGAGAAGGTTTTAATAGTCAATAAGAGCTGGTACAAAGGGGAAAAATACAAAATAGCAGCAATTGTTATATAAGATTTTACTGTATGAAAAAAAACACCTTCCTTAGCTGGAGCTCATGGTTAAGATTTCTCACATGACTTGGATGGTGCAGCACAGTGTTGGGAAAGCAGCATGAATTATCTCTGTTTCAGCAGATATTTGACCGGGGGGGGGGGGAGCTCCACAAGCAGTTAATACTCCACGTCCCCATAACCAGCTATGCAATTTCTGAATTTTAAATCCTGCTTTATTCGTTAGGCATTTGTGCACCTTTTTATTCGGTATTGTTTTGCATTTTACTTCCATTTTTCCCTGAAGGTATTTCAACGCTGCATATATGTGAACCCCTGTCACTGTTGGTTTCTACACCATCGTCTTACACTCAAACCCCCCCCCCCCCCGTTCATATTTCTGATCATAATGAGAAAAAGAAACCAAACAAATCTCGCCTGTTTCAGCTCCACTCCTGTTTGGCTCAATACTGGAGGGGGGGGGGGAGAAATTGCATAACTCAGCCATCTGTAGCTTTGATTTAAATACCCCCATTATGTTATCCACAGATGTCCAAGGTCTAATGAGTGATTTATAGTAGTGATGTGCAGCCTCAATGTATTTCAGAGCTGAAATGGAGGGTGGTGGTGGGGGTACTCTTGATATTCACACTGCCAGACAGAAAGCTAGAGAAGCAGGCAGCAGATATTCTTACCAGGCCACATACAGCCATCAGCCAAAGCCTGGCTGCATTTCATTGGTTTATTTTCATACAGCAGGTCACTAACCCGGGTATCTTTATTTACCCCTCACTATCAACAGAGAAATTATCTGCTGAAGCATAAGGAGCTCAGGGTTTTAAAACCGCTGAAAGAGGTACCTTCATATAGAATAAGGCCAGCGGCCCAATCGCATTAATGTATTTATTCATTAATTACGGTTTCTTTCTTTCTTTGGCTTGGGGTGGATGTGAAGGCTCACCTGCTCCTTCATACGCTCCTCCATGGGGAAGGCAGCAACACGCATATTTTATGTATCTAGTTTTTATATATTTGTCTACCGTGCGACAGCTTGACAAATTGGACAGGTTCGCAGGCGGGGTATTATTTTATCGTCACCCCCGAAGATATATGTGCGGTACTCCGACGTGGAATGACGGCGTACGGAATAGTGCAAACGCTTCGCGGATTTTAGGTGCTTTGCTTACGCTCGTTAAAGTCTCTGCTGAATTTCCCCTGCAGTATTTCCCTTTTTCTCCGCTTTGTACTTAGTAATTTAGACTTCATCAGTCGCGACACTTCGCTGCTTTCTTCTTCTTAGAGGTTCATTCTGCTGTCACGTCTGTGCCATCCGAAGCACCTGGCGGTTCCTCTTCAATCCTTATCCATTCGTTTTAGGAGAAAAAAGCCCCATGTTGCTGCTAGCAGAAATGTAGAAAAGTAGCCTATAGTAATAAAAGAGATTTTTCCCAAGTTCCACAAATAGATTTTGCGAAATATGGGGACTCCCTTACCGGCTAAGTAACCCCGCATTATTTTATTGTTTCTTGAACAATTCCTTTTCCCTTCCCTGCGTCGACATAAAAAAAAAAAAAAAAAAAACATTTCCACAGAAGCCACTGATTCCTAAAAATTGGACTCTCTAGTTTTTTTCGCCCTGAATGTAACGGCAATGCAATTTTTCATATGCGCTAGTGATAAAGTACCTATCAAGACGGCGCTTTATCATCATTACTTACAAAAACGTGAACTCACGGGGATGGGAAGAGACGAGGAGGACGCGGAGAGGAAACGGGAGTAATCAGGCTGGGGACACGTAACGACTCGGTTTCCTCTAAAACGTGTTGTGTTCAACCGCATGCGTGTCCTGCCTATAATCATGTCCTTTACTTTCACGGAAGTGCAACATAACGTGCAAATCGATTAAAATGTACAATAAATAATTTACATCCGACCCCGCACTGGATACCAGCACAATCACAAATCATTGGCCGTGATGAACTGGTGTATGTTTTTGGACATGATGCAACCCAGTACGCGTTTCCCTAAATCTCCCGTTAGCAACTAACTTACTCAGCAACTATGCTTTTAGGAAACTCACCCATGGGCGGTTTGTTCAAATTAATTTCGAAGGATAATTCTTTGAATATTCGCGGGTGTATGCTGTGCAAACAACACTTACAAGAGTACCAATTCAGAGCCAACAAATCGCGAAAAAGGCTGTTACAGTCACACAGTTGTCAGCCACTCCGTCAAGCGCATTCTATGACCCCGTGTCACTAATAAAAAAGGTGACAGTATCGTTGTTTAATTAAAGTTCATATCATAGAACGTGAATCAATTTGAACAGAATTTAATGCACCCTCTGGTTCTGTCGCTGCGATAATATAGCAAGCTATTGCTGCTTCCTGCAAAAATTGTCTTTGGGTGGATTTTAAAACCTTTTCTGAAGTTCCATTCTGTTCGTTTGAAGATGAAGATTAGACAGGAACGATGCATAGACCTCTGCAAAGGGTGATTACGTGGGGCCAACTTGAGTTAAATTAAAGAAAACATTTAATCTTTGCACCAAAAAGAATGCCTATTTTATTTTGATAAATTAACCATTACTTTTTGGAGCCCCGGGACTCTGCGCAGAGGTGTTGACAGAAATTCAACATTTTTGTCACAAATAAGGTCACAAAACGCTTGGGGGAAAGAGACGAGTTCTTGAAGATATGAGATATTTAATTCCCCCCTTTCTTTACAATTTACAAGTCTAGAAACGTTCTTTGTCTTCCTCAGGACAAAAAATGTCTTTAGCCACACATCTATAGCATCACACATTTATTTGGGTTCTGGACTAATCTGCTGTGTTTACAGTTTTTACACGCTACCCATTAATTTTTTTTTTCCTTAAATCACTTGGAGTACTTTTCTTCAAGCACTTTTTCTTTAATAATTACACTGCCTGCCCATGCATTATGTGTTTCTGCGTCCAACATACTTTTCAGGAGAACTTCCAAAAGGTAGTTTTTATTCACCGTTCCTGCCTTCAACTTATATGGTTCATGCATGTGATACTGATCATCTATCAGTTCTGGAAATTCTGCGCATGCGAGTGAATGGTCAAACGAGAAGGAAGGGGCTGTGGTGATGTCTGTGTCCTTGAAGCATACAATCTTCAGCCAACTATTAGACCTACAAGCGTGAGAGAACGTCCAGATGTGAAAGTCCAATCTGTAAAACTGAAAGGTGTGTATGCCGCTGCCTGTACAATTGCCTGCTAAGCAAACAAGAGCAAAAATATTAACGTGGGAACTAGCTGGGTGACTGACAAAGGGGAAGAGGAACAAGGCTCTGGGTGACATTGCAGGCCCTACAAATTTAGGAGACTGCATTCCAGAGCTTAACCATCAGGCTACCTGCCAGCTCATGGTCCTCATAGCTTAGAGAAGTAAGACACCATAAAAACACTGTACTTACTTACTCCCCAACAGAGGTGGAGATTTCAGGTCGAGAGAGTAGAAATCCAGACCAGGATTTTGTTTCCACCAACCAGTTGAGTATAAAGAGTCTCAGTCACAGAGTACTCAATTGGTTGGTTGAAACAAAATCCTGGTCTGGATTTCTACTCTAGATTCAAAATCTCCACCTCTGCTCCCCAATGCCATCATAATCAACAATCCAGCACTCACATGAAAATGAAGGAGTTTCGACTGAAGACACCTGTGCACTGTGATCTTACCTCACCTCTGTGTCGGGCCCAGTCTAAGCCAGGGGGCATCTGTAACTGGCTGGGCTGAGACACTGGCTATGTTTAGGCCGCTGTCCTAAATTTAACTCGCTTCCTTTTCTCCTTATTTCATGCATGACTGATTTAGGTTGCATTCATCCAGTTTTAGGAACAGCAGAACGTAGCGGCGAGTGAGGTTTCTGTTTACGGGCATCTGAGCAGCACTGCCAGTTTCAAGAAGCAAAATCTTCAATGGGGTGTGGAACTCGCCTTTAGATTCAGGAGGAAAACCCGGCTTTCGCTGCTTAAACTACAGAAACCGCAGAGCAAAATTCACCCTCTGGAGTTCCCGCCATGATTAAAGCAGCCACTTAGGGAAGCGTCATCCTTCAGGAAGGAGCAGAACAGAAAACTGTGCCATAGGTGGACAAACAGCAAAGCACAGATGCTGAAACATGCAACACTCTTCCGGAAAATCTGTCCCACCGGCTTATTACTTACATGCAGGTTCGTATTGGGGCTGCAGCTGTTAAAGAACAGAGACGCAATCTGATATTATTACAGGATTTTTAGAGGTTCGTGCCCCAAAGGGCCAACTGCTGTTTCAGCAAAGTTACTGCATTAGTAATAAGAAAGCAGGGGAGTAGAGATAGAGATACGGTGCAAAATGTTCCCGCATGCATCCGCTGAGAAATCAATTAGCAAGAATCTTTGAATCTGTAGTTTTTTTCCCCCCCATTCGATCAACACAGAAACCGCCTAATTAAAGTTTAACTCCAAAACTACACAGAGAAAGACTAGAAAGAGCTCGGCCGTCACACCAAAGGGTATTAAAATATGCAGCCGACGGAGAATGAAGTCAGTCAGAATCGCTGCCTGCGACTGCTGCAAATACGCCAACAAAGCAGGATTTACCCAACCCTCTGATCTCTGCCGGCTTTTGATGATGACACGCTGTCTCGCGTTTCTGAAGAGAGGAGAGAAGTCGGCCGAGGCGACACCGTCGTCGGAACCGCGAGCGGGGAGCGGAGTCGGGGCCAAGTCTTTCAAAGCGACTTTTCTTTCTAGGCTGGCTGAATTCTGCCATTGCCAGCCAATCTGAAGTGAAAGCAAAAAAGGCGATCCACACAGATCTGTTCATCCCCCCCCTTACAGACACACAAACTCACTGCAAAACCAGAACCAGCAGCGGGACAGGCTCCAAAACGATACGAGGTATGGCATAAATAAACAAAAACAAAAAAACAACTCCTACAGACTGACATTTCTGCTGGTCAAGGAAGGACACACGTAACAGAAGGCTTTTCTTTCCTGATGTTTTCAGTGTTTAAAATGAAAAGAACGGGGAAAGACAGAAGCGAGAGATTTGTTTGGATGGTCGCGGTCTTCCTCTGCCAAGCAGCTTATCGAGACACAGGCTTGCTGTACCACTAGAGCACACACAGGCCGTCTTTGGGCTGCACATCCCGCTTATAAACCGACAGCCAGAGGTGTCATTTCAGCCCCGAGGCCGGCACTGACGAGCCCAGATATTTTCCCAGGACTCTGTGGTCAGTGTGTTCCTGAATTGCCAGGTACCTGGGGTTTCTGGGGTGGTGACAGTGACTGCCCGTCTCTCTCCTGGAAGGAGGCAGCGATTACTCATCATGCAGTGCATCAACAAAGTCTGCCTCCCATGCTTTGTTGTTCATGTGCGGTTTGTATGATCTTCCTTTCATTTGCGAACAAGGCCCTGTGTCACCTCTTGGTCTGCAGTATTTTAAAAGTTTGTAGAGGTCTGGGTCTCCATGTGAATGAAGGTCAGAGTTTGCCTTCTTATCTGTTTGTATTGTGCCAATAATCTTGCTAGATTTAAATACCAGAACTAATCTGTACCTATACACTGGATGGCAGCAGATACTAAATCTAGCCACTAGGGGGAGAACATAAACAGTTATCAGTCGGGATCCATTTCACACCTACAGCACTGGCTTCCAGTAAATTCTCTGGAAAGGCTTTAGCAGTGAAATACACAATGAAAACCTTACATATTGTGCATAATGGTCACAAGTGCAAAAAATAAGCATTTTACTAATAATAAAGAGACAGCCTGCTTTAAAAAAGGTTTATAGAAAAATGAGTAAAACAAATTCTCTTTTCATTATTTAATGTACCTCCATTCCTTCGATGGAGGTACATTGCCTCCCCACACCCACCCAAAAAGAATTCAATTTTTAAAAATAACGCAGCATTAGTGGTCTACCACAGTCAGCGACCGCGGATCCCTCCTGTTGGTGGGGGGTAGTGAGCAGGCGAAGGCTGATCACCAATCAGCTTCAAAGGCCTTTGTTGAAATAGACGTAGCGGACGCTCTCGCCGTACTGGGAAACGATGGAGTCCCTCAGCTCAGGTTCCAGCTTGGACACGGCCATGGAGCTGAAAGCCAGAAGCAAGGAGGTGGGTGTGGGAGGGGGAAGCTGCATGGGAGATGCTCATTTGGTGAAGGACGGGGGGGGGACGCTCACCATCTCTGAGGGAAGAGCGAGCAGGCAGCAGGCACCATGAAGACGAGGCTGCGGGGGCAAGGACGAGGGAGGAGAGGAGAGGAGAGGAGAGGAGGGGAAGATCAGAGAGGCAAAATCAGCGGAAGGAGTGACAGTTTGAGGTCATAGTCGCAACAAACTCTAAAAGGGTCAGACCCCCTCCACCCCCCGCCATCAGGCTGAGAAGCAGCTACATGTCCACAAGAGAACAATTCACAAGCAGCGCACCACCCATCCACCCTTCTATACATCCACTACATCCACACCCTTCCATCCTTCCATACCCACCCATCCATCCATCCATCCTTCCATACATCCATACCCACCCATCCATCCATCCTTCCATACCCACCCATCCATCCATCCTTCCATACACCGTCTAAACACTTCTGGTCAGAGTCTGCTGCCTCTCCCTAGCAGCACAGTGCTTTGGTACCCAGGGCTGTAAGTACCGGGGGGGACGTGTACCCTCTCTTACATCGTTGGTGGTACCACATAGATGGGACGCAGGCCATAGCAGGGAGCGCGCACACACACACACACACACACACACACACACACACGACAGACCTGTACCCATATCTTTGTGGGGACCATCCATTAATTTCTGTGGGCATAACCCTAATCCCAGCAATGATGCACGTACCCCCTACCCAGCCCTAACCTTAACCATAAGTAACCAAACAAAAACACAAGACTTGACATATTTTGTTTTTTGATTGCAGTCACATGTTTTTCAAAAACTGAATTTCCCTTTGTGGGAACTGAAAAAATGGTCCCCATAAAGTTAAAATAACAGGTTTTTAACACATTATAGGAACATTTGGTCCACACAATGTAATGTATACCGGGAACACACACACACACAATGACTATATGGCCTCCAGTGTCAGGTGAGTGCCTCCCACCATGTTGAAGACTACAGTCTATTATTTATTGTTACTGTCTATTAATGTGTAAATGTCTTCTTATTGGCCAAATATGTGTATTCAACTACTGTAAACCTGCAATTTCCTTTGGAATTAATACATTACCTATCTACCCATCTATCTATCCATTTATCCATCCATTATCTCTCACCATCCATCCATCCATTATCTATCCATGCATCTATCTTCCCATCTCTTTCTGTCCTTCCATCTCTTTCCATCCCTCTATCTACAATCTATCCATCATCTATCGTATATCCCTCTATTGTCTATCCATTTATCATCTATCCATTCACCTATCCATCCATCCATCTACACACAGTCTTCCATGGTGGTCACTAACAGGTGTGGCAGAACTTGCCTAGTTCTCATTATCATGGTGTGGGAAGCAGTTCACACACCTAAGGGTTAAGATGATTCCAGGCTTGGACTCCTAACGCTTCTGCAGACAGGCCTAAACTGTGCCTGGAAACTCACATGCGAGTGTAAAACCTCTGCACACCTTCCTCGTGGGGAAACAGCAGCTGGGCAAGGTTCCCATGACACAGGAAACTTGAACACCACACAAAAGTCACACGCGTCACCCAACGCTTCCAGAAACGTCCAGATAAGGCCAGACATATACTCACAACACTCCCACCATCATCACTTGTAATGGTCCATGGAGGAATGTGATTCTCTGGTAGAAAGACAAATAAAAAAAATATTACATTTTAACACCAATGATCCTGCCTTGGTTTCTCATTCAGCTTGGGCCCAATTCAAGTCCATTTCACAAGCAGATTGCAGCAAAGTCATGGAATTCCCGACATTATTTATGCTTGACATTTGCATGAAGGAGCGGCAAAGGTGGCGATTCTTCACAGACGAGATGCGGGACACTTCAGGCAGAAGGTTCCAGTCAGGACAGGTTTTCAGAAACACTCGCTGGTCAGGGAAACATGGTCTGCAATGACTTTCTATGCCAGGTTATATTATCAGATATGGTTCCGTAGAGTTCCAATGCACCAAGTCTGCCAGCAATATTTAAAAGGCCTCTGTGATGTTGACGGAGAGCCACTTATGCTGTATATGAGCACAAAGAATCTCATATCAGTATGTGCATCCCTGTAGGTACAGGCTGCCCGCAGAAAGGGCTCAGTCTTCACGCATCAGCCGAGTGTTTGCCAGCTCTGGAGATGCATCCTGAGCTCCAGGCGTCCTGCTGCCAACGTGGTCATTCTCAGGGCCGACAAAACGGCTGAGCCCGGCGAAACCCCCCCCCCCATGCTCGAGCCTGGCCCGCGAGCCAGCCGGCGCGCCGACGAACTGCACATTTAGGCTTGCGGTCTTCCTAGAAGACGCTCACATTCTGACTAATGGCGGAGCGACGCCTGGGATCTCCTGGGACTGTTCCAGGTGTGTGGCTTAGCGGATTAGGACACTGGAAGGTCACAGCAGTGATGTCACCGTTGAGCCCTTGAGCAAAGCCCTTAACCACCAAATGCCCCACCACCCAAAAAGGCATTAAGTGAAGCGACCACTAAGTAAATGAAATGAGTAAAAAACAAAAAAAGTCTCATGGTCAGTTTCTAGGCTACAGGACCGTGGGCAGTAGGGGGCGCTGGAGGCATCTAAAGGTCCGATTGGTGGGAAGGTGAAATGACAGAATTAAGTTTATTCAATTCATTCCAGCCACCTTCCTCTGCCCTTCAGTGCTTATGCGAGAAAACGGCAGACACTGGCAGAGACAGACAGACATGGACTCACCTGCATGAACCGGTATCTTTCCAGTCTCTCCATTACGATGGGAAGAATGACTGCAAGGAGGGGAGAGAGAAAGCAAGAGTCATCTGTGTGCCATGCAACTAGAGCAAAAGCGTCTCCATCCTTGGAGATCAACTGGACTTGGAGAGAAGACAAGGGGACACATAGCACTTCTAACAGGGACAAAATTTGCATCATTGTGTAGAGAGTTTCAGCCGAACATTTATAAATCACTGTCGAGTGCTCAGACGCCTGAGAGGAGGCAGCCTGCTGTAGGCCTTACTCATTCCCGGCGCTGCCATGGTGATGCGGGAGACTACCACTTGTGTGATGCCCTTGATGGCCGCTTTCTGTAATGCAGAGAGGTGGCTATCATTACAATCAATTACCATCCAACTACAAGCGCTGAGAAAAATTACGTTTGCCCACTTAATTTTACTGGTTGGTCCTTAAATCGAGCTACCGATTCAAAATTTCCCAAACGTTGTCCTTCTTTTTGTGGCATAATTAATGAGAACATGGCGACTGAATTTTATTCGCCACAGAGTTGACCCAGGCATCTATCACAATACGTAAACCCCCCGCCCCCCCCCCCAGCACGGTTCTGACTGGCTTGGCCGAACGCTCTGCTGCCGCTATGGCGATCCCGTGTTCCGCTGCTGCCACGGCGACGGCGTTCCGCTCACCCGGGAGTGTCCGAGCTTGTTCCCGTTCTCGTCCGTCACGGCGATACCATTGAGGATCTCCCTAAAGCAGGGGGGGGGGGGGGGGGCGAGACACAGCTGATGAGCCATAGCAATTACGAGCAAAGGCCCGTTTAAATTAACAGAGAAACCTGCTGTTACACTTAAACTGAAAGACTCAGGTAAAAACGTCCAGCTGTAGTGTTGTCTTAAATCTTGTTTCAAAATTTTAAAATCTGATAAGTAATCTGATAAGCACCTTAAATTTGTGCTGTGTTTCTGGGCGAGAGGGAGGACACGTTGACTGACATTATCATAACGAATATTATTATTTATTTTTTCGTCTACGTTATCGTTATGGAAAAAGCGGGGAAAGCAGCCCCCGGTGACCGCACCCCACCCCGGCCAGCGTGAGCGGACACCCCAGGTGGGTTCAGTGCGGCCGTGTGGGCAGCGGAAGCGAGGAGGAGCTCCTGAAGCACGGGGCTCCTGGCAGGTCCTGCGGAGCCCAGCAAGATGCACAGAAACAGCCGGAGCCCAGAAGACGAAGCTTGGGAGGATTTCCCTCAGTGCGGCGGCACGGGGACCAGCTACTGCGGGTAACTGACACTGACAGGAGCCCGGCGCAGACCGGCGGCCTCTAAAAACGGCGGGCTGAGGACAGGACTACAGAACAAGCTAACGACACCCGCGTGGAACACGGAGGCGGACAGGAGACGGCTCACTGGCTCCAGGACACGTATGCGTGCTGATGAGCCAGCCCATCCCTGTCAGAGATATAAACCAGACGTCGGTCACGGGAGTGGCCCGGCTGTGGGGAAAATGGATGACGTGGGAGGAGGCGTCAGCCTACAGGGGAAAGACTAGGTGGTCACTGAGACATATTTACACGCGATGGAAACGCAACTCCAAGAGGAGGTCTGGCTCAGCCCAAAGAGGTCCTGACACACTGCCCAGTTCAGAAACTGCCACTTACTGTCCCTCCCCCGGCTATTCCGGCTCGAAAAAGCAGACAAATATCTGACACCGCCGCAGGTCTCCGTGACGACCGGTCACAGTCACTTAATGACAGAGAGCAGACTAAGACAGGTCACAGCAGGGTTACGGGACCATGCCCAGGCTTGACAAGACACCTCCCTTCAGAAAAGCACAGGCGAGCAGCCGTCCGTACGATAAATAAGAACGTGGACAAGCTTCAGAGGAAGAGAAACATCGACTCACTGTTGTCTCATCATGGGGATGTTCACACAGTTGGCCGCAGCCACGGCGGCGAAGGGCACCCAGCGGGCCACCAGGGGGGGCGCTTTCTGTCGACAGGGGCAAGAGGGAGCTGGAGATTAATTACGTCGCAACAAACAGGAAGTGACATCACCACACAAATCTTTAAAGCTGCATTTTCGATCTGTCAAAACTGCACTCGGTGACTCAGGCCCGGTCACATTCCTACACGTGGTTTCGCTCCTCCGCCAGCACACACTGATGCAGCACAAGACTTCCAGGATCTATGACCTAATCCGTCACCCACCCAAAATGTTGTTAAATCCATCTCCACTCCCCCACCCAGCTAATCCCTCCCATTTCTGAGCTGTATGATTCTGTGCACCATCCTGCTTGGAAGTCGAATCGCTGGATTCTACCAAGATCTGATCGAATACCATTTTGCGATTCGACTCACATGCCATGCATTTCGGCTGTAAACATGTCTGAACGGGGAGGGTTCGCTCGAAAGTAGTACACCATGATGCATGAGAGCTACACCGTGACATACGCTGCAGAGACAGAGATCGGGCGATGGTTTCGGAATGAGTGGGAACCAGTTCTCAGACGCCTCGTGACTGCAGTGGACGTACCCCTAAATCACATGCTGTTCTCCACGCTACACCTTCTCAGGACCAAGAGGTCCTGCATCTGAGCTGCAACATCACCCTTCACCTGGAGATTTGTGGGCTTTTCTTTTCCGTTCAACCTCAAAAGCTGAACCAGCTACGTTTGACAAGCTGGATCACCGGGCCAAATGTACGAGATGTTCCAGACTCTCCTGATGCGTCCCATCTGTATTACAGGGAGCTTCAGCCCAGTTGGCGTCAGGAAGACCATCATCCTCCAGGGAGGGGGATTAGATCCACGGACGGGCCGGCGTGGCACGGTTACCTTGGTGAAGAGGTTCAAGCCTACAGCGGTGGCCAGAGCCGTACTAGTAGCAGTGATGTACGCCACGCCAATCTGCCTGGAGGTGTGGTGGGGGGGGGGGGGAGGG
>JAODLC010000045.1:2622801-2636402 GCA_026781145.1 Hippopotamyrus pictus | reverse complement strand
GGGGGAGGCAGAAAGGGGGCATGAGAGAAGCTAAACGACCAAAAATCAAACAGATGGCCAACTAAAGAGGAACCCATTGAAGAGGCAGGTATGCAAGACACAAACATGAAGGGAATGTTCGATTCGACAGCATATTATAGATATCTTGATATGAACAAGGCAACGAGTAGCTAAAACAATGAACTGATGAGTAAGTGTGGTGAAAAACGTAAAGAGAAATGCAAGGCTGTACTTGGGAGTGATGGGCGATGCGGCGTTGCGGTTGGTGTAGTTGACCAGGGCGTTGAAGGACTGGTTGACCCACTGCCAGAAAACTACAGCCGGCACAGTTCTGTTTGGGTAACGCACAGCGAAACGTCACCAACTCGGGGTTGTCATGACGACACAGGGACAAGCAACAGGCAGAATTTTAGCAGGGGGGCACCTGTAAAACTGCAGCATGAAGCCCGTGATGGCCATACCCCCCGGCACCTGGAAGGACATCCGGCCAATCAGGTTCATGCGGTCGCCCGTGTCTGGGTGGAAGGCAGAGTCGTACAGCCTCTTGGCGTAGTACAGCTGCTCCTTGGTCGTGCCGGGGGGCACGGTGCCGGCTCTGAGGGTCACAGGCGTACGTCAGGTGTGGACCCCACAACCATCACGCAAGTTCAACCATCAGAACACGTTGGAATCCCCACTTAAGGTTTATTTGCACCTACAAATAAATAATAATTGATACTTTATTGATCCCCATTTTATGCCTCCCTTAACTTGCTCTTTGTAGGGGCAGCCACCTATTGGGGCGTCCAGGGAGCTGGGGGTTAAGGGCCTTGCTCAAAGACCCGCAGACGTGTTGAGGCTGGGTTTGAACCGGTGACCTGCATATGATTACAGGCTTAGCCCACTGAGCCACAAGCTGCCCCATGTTAATATTTCTTGTACCAGCAGGAGAAGAACCATCTGTAGACATGCACACAAACAGCACAATGCACAGACACACGCGAGTGCCGCTCTCAGCTGACTAGCCAAGGTGGGCATCTCTCCTCTACCTGCAGCTGTCCACCAGCATCTTGGCCTCGTCCAGCCGGGTGTCGGACACCAGCACCGTACGGAAGTCCGTGATGCTGAAGAAGTGCCAGAGACGACCCATGAAGGTGCCCTGATCCCAGCGGGGGGCGTCGATGTCAAATCCACTAAGCGCCATGTTGTCCCGTCCGTTGGTCTCCTGACTGCCTCCCTCTTAGGGGACCAGACACCTGCAAACACCTCAAAAGCAAACAGAAAAATATAAGATGAGTAAATCCAGGGGCCTCTAGTTAAGGGATAGGAGACATTTTTAATTAGTTACTAACGATCCAAATAAGCAGGGTCAGTTAAACAGGCTGCTCTCCTGCGTTACACAGACCTTAAGCACGTGAAAGGCCTTGGAAAAGTTTATTACAATGACTTTTTACTGACCCAGCATGCAAATTTAGCCAAAGCAAATTTACACGAGAATGTGGCCGTGTGCGTGCGTGTGTGTGTGTGTGTGTGTATGTGTGCGAGAGAGAGAGAGAGAGAGAGAGAGATAGAGAGAATTGGGGGGGGAAGAGTGGCAGAAATAGAAAGTTTGAATTTGAAAACAGCCACAAGACGAGATACCAGTTCAGCAAGCTCAGTTTCTGAGATAGCAAAAGTGATTAAACTTTAACTTGGTCTCCCCCCTGTAAAACCTAGTTAATACAAGCAAAGTGAAAACTGCACCAGGGTCACGGGTTTGTTTGGACAGGGAAGGGACACCTGCATGTTCTCCTGTGTTCTGCTCTCCCTCCCCCAAATTCAAGCATGCAGTACCTTTAGCCTAATTACATTTAAACACCTTTTTTGCAGATTAATGAAATCTAGGCCTAACTCACACCAACCCCAGTATTCATAAATACTGCAGCAAGACGTGAATGCCCACCCTTTTATCTGACAGTTTTATACTGCAGCCCTAAACATAGAGGTAACACCATGACAATATGCAGTGCTGAAAAGGGGTGGGTGAGAATCTGATGTAAAGTGTATAAAAAGTTTGCAAAAAATAAGCCACTTTTAGAAAATGCATTTTAAAACCACTCCAAGTTTTGGCAACGTGGAAAAGGTATTCTGACAGATTTTTCATAGCAAGCAAGTCTGGTGACTTCTGTAACCCATAACTTGTTCTTCGGGAATGGAGAATACAACTTATAACATGGAAGCTTTTGTTTATCATGCAGTGCTGCCGGGTCGAGGAGGGAGCAGAAACCGCGGCGGCGTTGAGTTTCTGCATTTTGGGAAACACAAATCACCCATAATCATCATAAGATGAACCAGCTGCACACAGCACAGTCCCAAACATCGGGGTGGAATACGCGTGAGACCAGCTTCGAGTTAAACACGGGGAGACAAACCCTTATACATTAACATATGACCATGATTAGCAAAAAAAAAAGAAAAAGAGTGTGATTAATGCGACCCCCGATGTCCAGCTGCACATGTGAGAACCTCCCAAAGAATGTCACCTGTCACTGCGTCCCCGCACCGAGCACCTGGCCGAGCCTGATGCAAAGTGCAGTCAAACCACCGCCGGCTACTTACCGACCCGCACACGAAGGGTGAGGAAGCGCACCGAGTGACAGCGGTCTGTGCCAAGAAGAAGCGAGACACCGGCGCGATTTGGGTGCTGGGAGCGTTGGGAGGGCGCACGTGGCACTTTCTGCTCCAATGGAAGCGGAGGGCCGGCTTTCCCACCCCCTACTGCACAGACACCGCATTTAGGCACCTACAGCCAGTAATCGCTGAAGTGGGTAGGAACCAAACCGAAAGAGAACTCCGTCCATGTATGAATGTTTCCCCAAAATCATGCATTCAGCAAATCGTAACCATGAAAACGCCAGGCAGATACTTACCAAGTTAAAATTTATACGTTTTGCTAATACATTAAAATATGCTATAAATTGAGATGTTTTACATATATGTTTATATATTTCATCAGTGTAGCACAGAAGGAAGATCGTTGAGTTTTGTTTTTGAGTTATGTCATCGAAGCATGTGCTCTGTGCTGACGTCAGCAATCTATGTGCACCGCTGTGTGCCACGTCACGGGCCCTTGGTAACCGGCGGCGGCGTCTTCGTGAGCTACAGCCAAAACATGGTGAGCTAATGAATTACTTACATTCAGCGATAATACCAGCTGATCACAGCAGGGCGCTAGTTACGACTGTTTTCTCTCCGAGCACATTTAGTCTGCGCCGTCTATTACTAAAAAAAGCGAGGCGGAAATGTATTGCAGAGTTAAGAGAAAGGGGAAACCATTGCAGAAGCCTAATTCAGTGCAACAGCCAGAAATTCACGTTTTAATTACTTGATTTAGTTAATATATTTCATTTGAATAGCAGGAAATAAATCTGACTGGCAATTTGTCCGTTTTGAATTGTATCTAAAAGCATAGATCTTATAATTGGTGGGGTAGAGTGACTTTGTTCAAATGGGACTAAATACGAGGCTATGGATGCAGATAACCTGCTGCAGATAGGTTACAGCAACAGGGTATGGATGCAGATAACCTGCTGCAGATAGGTTACAGTACCAGGGTATGGATGCAGAGAACCTGGTGGAGATAGGTTACAGTACCAGGGTATGGATGCAGAGAACCTGCTGCAGATAGGTTACAGTACCAGGGTATGGATGCAGAACCTGGTGCAGATAGGTTACAGTACCAGGGTATGGATGCAGATAACCTGGTGCAGATAGGTTACAGTACCAGGGTATGGATGCAGAGAACCTGGTGCAGATAGGTTACAGTACCAGGGTATGGATGCAGAGAACCTGGTGCAGATAGGTTACAGTACCAAGCATATCACCTTCTACTCACATTGGCTCTGTTCCCTGTTGTCTCTCCTTCTGTGGAGAAGGTTTAATGCTTCACAAAATTCATATACTAACTCATTTATTTTTTTAAAACAAATGTTTAAATGTTAATAACTTCACGTAAGTATACAGGTATAAAAAAGGTTCAAATGCTTTTTAAAACTTTCAGGAATCCAACTTTTGAGGACCACACTTGTGGAAAGACCCCATAAATGATTCCAATACCCAATGCAGCCATCCCATAATCTCCAAGAAGTAACCGGACACTGAAACTTTTGGTAAAATCAATGTGAAAGTGTTTGTTGGCGACCGCAAAGCATGTGAACGCTGCCAGGCTTAATGCTAAGTGCGAATTTAGGGAACAAAAACTCATTTCTATAATTAGCAGCACCCTTTATGTAAAGATGCCAAGAATTATATTAGAGCGAGTTGCATAAGGAGCATGGAAAAATCCTGGACTAGTGGGTGTCAAGTATAATTAACTTACTGTACAGAGGACATATAAGGAGACTAGAATAGTTTTTTATGAAAAGCCCGACCTGTTATATCAATGGATGCATGTTAATAGTTCATGATCCAGACGAGTTCAGCCGGGATTAATTCCTGTAACCTTGTGAGGTTGCTGATCTTTTCTGAGGGAGGAACACCTTAATTTAACAGCTTAATCTAAGTACTAGTTGCAGGGCTAAAGGTTGGAAACCAGTAACTGTTCCTCCAACAGCAGGGAGACGGGAGCGTGGCAACTGGACACTTGAACTACTGCTTTACCTTGGAGATGCATCCAACCAGTGCCTCTGTGGTTCCCTGCCACATTAATGAGCTTAATAAATATTTCCATTCATGTGCTTTTCTCCAAAGTAGATGGACGGGTTGCAACTTTTGTGTGCTTTGTGGGATCCCAACCCACAACCTTTGCATTGTTAACATAGTGTTCTACTTGTTGAGCTGCATTTGTTTAGCACTTTTGGTTTTTGGAAACATCTGGAACTCTATCGCCAGAACAGTGGAGCTCTTTAAGCTTGGCCAGAAACGCGGATTACTTATCGAAACAAAGCTCTAACAAATGCTCCTGTTCCAAAATCTAAAATAAAGGCCTTGGATTACACATCTGCTGTTCCACGGTTCCAGTTCCTGATGTAAGCAATAGATTCAGTTCAGTTTATATTCATATAGTGCCTTTCACAACAGAGTCCCCCCAAGACACTTTACATGAATGTGCTGTAAGACATTCCTATATCATTTATACAGAATAATACAAAAACTGGAGAAAGAGGAGAGTTAGAGAGAGAGAGAAAAAAAGAAAGAAAGAAAAGAAAAGAAAGAAAGAAAAAAAAAAGAAGACAACAGAGGAGAGGAACCACAAACTCCCAAGTAGGGAGAAAAAAGCCTCTCCAGGTCCACCCCCCCCCCCCGCCGAGAGACTTTGTCATGGGGATGATGCGGGGGTCCCTCACAAGCGACACTGTTTTTAGGGCCTGCTATCCATCCTGCGTAAACTGAAGAGCTCCCCGGACCAGGAGGTGCGGATACTGCTGCTGGGTCTGGACAACGGGGGCAAGACCACCCTGCTGAAGCAGCTGGCATCAGAGGACGTCAGCCACATAACGCCCACGCAGGTAGGTGGTACGCACATGCCCTGCTGAGCAGGGACAGCGTGCACACACACACACACACACACACACACACACAACTATAGGCGTGTAATTTAAGGGCGTCCCAGCAGCTGGCCTGTGCTGACATCTGCCGCCCCCGTGCCTGTGGCTCCCAGCAGCCCTGAGCTGATGGATGCGTGGGAAAGCGGGCTCCTCTAATGGACCTATGAACCAGCTGAATGCTCCCGGGAGAGCGGGCTCTCCGGCCCACCACTGCCTAGCCTGAAAACAGCCAGAAGTCTCTACCTCTCTAATCTCGCTAATCACGCCGAGCTGAGAAAGTAGACTGAGGACATATGTAGTTAGCTTGTTCGTTCGCTAGATTTTTTTTGGCCGCCCAACTCACACGAGGGTAGGTGCGATCGACGATATCGGGGCGAAACCATGCGCTGTGGGAGTCTTGTGACGGCTCTCGCCCCCCCGGTCTGCAGACAGCGGTTTAATTTAGAAGCAGCGAGCGAGTTTCGTGTTAATCTGGCGGTTTAGCGTCAATAAGAACGTCCTCGAAGGTGAGCTGGCGCACATGAGCGAGACGTCTATTACGTATGACCCAGGTATGGGTGGTGATGAGTCAGCACGGTGGCGTGTTTGTGTAAGTGCATGTGCGCGAACGGCGCTGGGGGAGCATGCTTTGTGACAAACAGCCTTTTCTGGAAGCTTCTCTGTCAGACCTGATGGTGGCCAAACTTAAAACTTAGAACGGTCATTTTCCAGATAAACACAAAGTGATAAAAAAGCGAAAGGAAAATTAAAGCAGTGCAGATGTCAACTGTAATCTTATATAAGTGTGTTCAGGGCGCATGCAGCAGCTGCTTTGGCCAAGAACGAGAGCCACCAGAGACCAGGCCCTTCCGGGCGTTCTAGCTGGCCCAGCGGACCGCGTCGCCGTCAGGGGGACCTCACCCGCGTTTGGCGAGAGCTGCAGCCACGGCGGATCGGCTGTTCAACAATTAATGTGGCAGCTCGTCAAAAATAACCTGCCGCAGTTGTTTATATATAACTGCCGGATGACTCAGCACTCTCCCTTAGAGACTTTCTTGAAGTTTCACAAAGACGGTGAATCAGCCTTATTGTCCCCCCCCCCCCGTCCACCGTTAGCTAATGCTGTGGGGTAACATGTGGCAAAGGCTGTGCCATTGTTCGGGTATAGACCCCACCCCCTGTGATGGCCCGACTGGGGTGCCTGACTTCCTGTCGTGACGTTTCCAGGGCTTCAATGTCAAGAGCGTGCAGTCTCAGGGGTTCCGGCTCAACGTGTGGGACATCGGTGGCCAGCGGAAGATCAGGACCTACTGGAGAAACTACTTCGAGAACACCGACGTGCTTGTGAGTTGCGGGTCGGGATTCTGCCTCTAGCTTGGCCAGCGAAGCGCTGACTGGATCCACCCTAATCACAAACCACTTCAGCGTGCAGCAGCTTCCGGATGTTAAGGCCATCTACATATTGTCTGCTGAGTTCCTTAACTACTCTGCCCCCTGCTGACATCCTGACTCAGATCTCCTAGGCCAATCCTGTCCTGTTTTTCAGATCTACGTCATTGACAGCGCAGATCGTAAAAGGTTTGAGGAGACGGGCCAGGTAGTGTTGTGTGTATGTCTGTGCCTGGGATTTCCCTGTGTACTGCTGATTCGTTGTAGTGAACCACCTGTTTGTATGTTTGCATGTGCACATGTGTCTGGACAGGAGCTGGCTGAGCTGCTGGATGAGGAGAAGCTAAGTGGCGTCCCCGTGCTCGTCTTCGCTAACAAGCAGGACCTGCTGACGGCCGCACCTGCCTCTGAAATCGCCGAGGGCCTTAACCTGCACACCATCCGGGACCGTATCTGGCAGATCCAGTCCTGCTCGGCGCTGACTGGCGAGGGTGTCCAGGTGAGCTGCTGCATTCAGGTTACATGCTGGGCCCAGTTCTGCCTCTCTGGGAACCAGTTGGACCTTTGTTCAGATCCCTATAAGCAATCCTTGATGACATGATTGCAGATTACCTCACCTCCTTAAAGGGCCAGGCTTGTTACCAGAATGTTGTTAGATCGAATCCCATAAGATGAACCTCCACTGAACACCAGCTGCTAAAATTCATACAAAAAATGTCCTAGAAGGCTCTGTGATGTGGCTCGTTTGTTGCATGGTGTTTCAGGACGGCATGACCTGGGTCTGTAAAAGCATCAACGCGAAAAGGAAGTAGAGTGTCTCATCCCCGTGCCAGGTCTGTGGGCCCGAGGAGGGAAACACAAGGGAGTCCCCCTGGGATCAAAGGGTCCGGAGGGATCACCGATGGAGCTGACCATCCTGCCCACTACTGTGAGCTGATGACACACACTTGGGAGGGGGCTGAGGGGTTCCAATCTTGAAGGTTTTCTGGTCCTCATTTCCTGCCCCCCAACCTCCCTCCCTCCCCCCACCGACGGTGTGCTGCACGCTAATGTGAACGAAAGTGGACCCAGATTGAACTGGAAATCCACCCACACGCTGATCAAGCAAGAGAATAATTACCGTGGTCATATTCCTTCACCGAGCCCCCAGAAAGGTCTCCTTGCTACCAGTTTTGTAAAGACCAATCCCATCCTGTGACATGTCTCATCTGTCCTCTGGAAGTGATTAATATTTTGTTAATTCTCCTAGTTTATTAAGATCAAAGAGGCATCACGTCGCCTGAAGCTGCTGTATTCCCATCTTCTTTTGGGAAATCTGTCACTGATCTCATACCTGAGCAGAGGCCACGCCCAGCTAATGACACCAGACATATCTTTCCACACATCATAGACGTGCCAGTCGTCATGGCTTTCATACGCCTGATGTGTGTGAACAGTATGTTCCTGGAGTTCCTTCATCAATACAGACATTCGTAACTTTTCTTGTTCCAAATACATTTGCACTGTAAGCCATTAGTGACGTTATTCTGTGAAATCTTGAGACGCCCACTAAATGTGACTACAGAGGTATTTCTGTGACTACTGCGGTATCTGGCCTGCCTGTGATTGTTGGAAATGATTACAGACTTTGGTAAATATAATAACAACAAACTTCATCTGCTTGATGTCATCACTGCTCCTCATTCACTGCTGATGGTTTGAGACCCATCGAATAGAATCTTTACCTCACTATGAACTACCTTCCTCACTGTGATTGAGATATGAAGTAACTGAGCAGTCAGTTGGTTGCCATTGGTGCAAAATGTTTCTTAATTAAAATTAGGTTTTGCATTCTTTACAGTATATTACTTCTGCTCAGAAAGGCCCTGTCATGGTGCATTCTGGGATAGAATTCTTGGATCAGCGGGGCCAAAAGGCTTTTTCATACAGGCCTGCCGAACCATGGTGGGTTTCAATGCCTTGTAAGGCTATTCAACCACAGATGAAGGCGGGAAGAAGTCAGGTGGCCATTTTGTGCTCGCGCTTTGCTCTCTAAAGGAGGCACCTATTTTCTCAGGCTCGCTGAAACCGATCACTGTGGCACAAGCAGCTGCCGTAGTAACAGGTTTAGACAGCTTAACCAGCTGTTTACTCGGATGGAGACCAGGGTGGGGGCACTGTGGGGTGGGGGTACTCCTCATTGGGCTATACCAGGCTGACTGAGGGTCAGTTGAGGGGTCAGCAGCTGGAAGGGTGTTTTGCAGCTGTGTCTAAGTGTGTATATCTATATGTATATATGTGTGTATGTCTATGTATGTATATTTATGTTGGTGTGTGTGCTTATCTCTGTGTATATCCATCTATGTAGCTATGTCTATGTGTGTATATCTATGCGTGTATGTCTATGTTTGTATATCTATGTGGGTATGTCCATGTGCGTGTATCTATGTCTATGTGTGTATATCTATGCATGTATGTCTATGTATGTATATCTATGCATGTATGTCTATGTATGTATATCTATGTGGGTATGTCTGAGTCCGTGTATCTATGTGTGTATATCTATGCATGTATCTATGTCTATGTGTGTATATCTATGTGGGTATGTCTGTGTGCGTGTATCTATGTGTGTATATCTATGTATGTATCTATGTCTATGTGTGTGTGTATCTTATGTGTGCAGTGTGCATGACTGACCTCATGTTGGCTTTAGAGACCAGTGACTCCCTCTAACAGCCTTGCAGTTCTGTGTGCTCAGATATGAAGCCCCTAATGGCTGGCTTGCTTTGTTTTTTTTTTTGCAGAACCTTTCTTGTGTGAATTTCTTGTGCATAATCACGGCAGCCCACCTTCTCGTTCTCCTCCGCACCCCTCTCCTCGGGCTGCCCCCGTGCAGCGCTCTTAATGTCGCAGATCTCGGCCGATTTCTGTGCTGCCGTCATCCCAGGGACTGATCCGATCGGGCCGCCGCAGACCATCCATAGCGAAAACACTTAGGTCGTTGTCAATCTTTGCTCCAAACATCTAGGACTGTAGGTGTAATTGGATGTATTTAGTCGGCCTATAATGGGTTAGGACAACACAGGAATCTGTCTAAAGGCGATATCGAGCAGCGGTGGCGTGCTGCCTACCTGTCCATCTGCTTACTGCCCTGCTCATATTTCACACCCCCACAGTGCATCAGGTTTACGTCATCCGTCCCTTAGGAGATATTTGGTCCAAATCTCCGTAAATGTTCAGTTTATCGGGCAGTGTGATGAGGAGCCACAAGAACAGAGGCGACAGCTACATGCCACACTGGGGGGGGCGGAGCCTTCACTACCCAGCGTGAGCGGTGGGCCTGGGGGGGGGATGTTGTTGAAGTGGCCCCGCATTCCAGTCTTAAACGGGGCCATGCTGCTTTTGTGACAACATCGAGTCCACTGTAGTCATGGCAACCAGCGCGGTACGCCCTGGTCGATGGCGGCGCCTCACAGCAGCAGAACTTTGATCCGTCTCGTCTTTCCTCGTTGCTATACTTTCATCCAGTGCCTGTAAAGCAGCCCCCCCCCTCCATCAGGTGTAATTAGCCGTACGCATACACACACGTTGGGCACCACTTTGATGTCAGCCTGTTTGTTTGTGAATGTTAATGTGCCTCCATGCTCTTATCTAGCCAGCCCGGAGGGGGTTTGGGTGGGCCCACAGGAGGCCGGGCTGCGTTTCAGATGCTGTCTTTTGCCGCTTGTGAGAAGAAGGTGATTAACCAGCGTTGCCGTTTCATATGGTACTACAGTGAAAGGGGCAAGGGGACCAAGGGTGTCTGTGGACAATGCTAACACGGCCCGCTAACTCGCTAGCCCGACAGCCAGCCAGCTTATGCAGCCGGTTCAGAAGGTCCCGTCCATCTGTCTGCCTGACGTCTTCACAGCGCCTGCCTGGCTTTTCGGGAGCGTCGCCATGTCTGCTTGCGGAGACAAAGGCTTTCACCTGGGATCGTGAGGGACAGCAAGCCCCGCCTCTCAACGCAAGAAGGCCTTGCTGAGGAAGAACGCCTTGCCTGAAGACTTGGTGAATCTGAGTCTGGTTAGTCTTCCCTGGTTTTCCCATCTGGCTCAGATCCAGGCACAGGTGACTCCCGTTTTCCCAGACAGGACCAGGAGCGCCGTAGCAGCCATTTCTCCTGCCCCGTCCAGATCCAGGAATGTCTCTGTTGCACCAACACGTTCCCATAGTTACACCTTAACTTCCAGATGTGGAAACAAACGAAGACTCACCCTCGCGTGCAAAGTTTGGACGTATAAAAATATGTAATCAGACTGGTCCGTTAAGCCCTTGGGCTCCGTTACAGCAGAGAACCTGGGTATGTTGCAGTCTGAAGTGTCTCTGAGACAGAGGAGGTGAGTGCCAGGATCTGCTGCTTGCGTGACAGTGTGAAGGAGATGCTGTCCAAATCGCACGCTTAGTCATTAGACAGATGTAAGGCCAAATACCTAAAACAGTGCGTTCCAATACAATGGAGATTTTACCCATTTATTAAAACTTCTCAATTTACAATTAATTATATATTTTTGCCTGCTGTATTAATGGTTGCTTTCCATCTCAAAGCAGATTATCTATAGTCAAGTTCCTGCAGGTATAATAGTATTTTTCCATTTTACGTCACTGATTTGCTCAGTAGATACCAGTTCCTAATATCTCGGTTCCTAATAACTCAGCGTATGGTTTTTCACGGCCGTCAGAGGTGCAAGTTTCCTTTAAGGTCCGGTTCTTTAAACAAATTTCCAGCTGGTGGCCTGTTTGAGCTGTGACCTGTGAAGTCCCTCACCGATCCCCCGGATCAGCGCGTGGAGCGGAGGCCACGGACCTGTGTGCTGTGCTCAGAAGCTCCATGGCGTGTCACAACTGCCCAGCTGCCCATCGTGCCAGAGTGAAGGCCCATCTGCCTGGCCTGAAAGACACTGATGTCATTTCCTGTGCTTTGAGAGGTTCCCGGGTCTCCAGCACTGCATCAGAGCGCCTTTCAGCGCAGCGACAGCTAAACACTGCCCCGGATTTCGGCACGGGGGGGGAGGGGCTATTGTGACCCGCAGGTAAACAGGAGGTGGGGTGGATGCTGGCCGAGGCGTGGTCTTGCTCCCTGTCCATCACTGTCTGCGTGGAAAGCAGATTTTCACAGGCAGGATCCCTTAGGAAGTCAGCGCAACTGTATGGCACCGATAGGGCTGCTTGGAGACACGCCGCTCAGGGTTAGGGATAGGTTTAGGGTTAGGGATAGGTTTAGGGTTAGATGACCAAGCCGGCCCTCATTACTCTGTAAAGCTGCTCTGACTGCTCGCAGGATGTATGAAACTCCAGTCACCTTAATCAATGAAGGACATTCCTGCGACGGAGTGCATCTGGCAGGCAGTGACAAGGATGACATTCAGGCTCGAAGAGCTATTATTCACGGACAGAAAAGAAGCACAACGTCTCAATCAAAGGCGTGATTTAAGGAGAGACGATCTTGAAGGGAAAAGACAAGGTCAAGTCTAATCAATACTTCAGTGCTGGGGACCAGTTTGGAGCAGAATACAGAAACACTCCAAAGGAGGAGGCAGAGGGTCCCGCTTTGGTCCTCCTGGTAGCACAGTGGAGAGTCACACTTCACATTCCAGTCAGCTCCATGTAAAATGTTGCCATCACTTAGATATTCAATATTTCTAACATTCCTGTGTTCTTCTAATCCATCAGAGAGACTGACTAAAATACATTATATTACACATGTAGCCCTGGATGTTTGAGGCAGCCATTAAAAATGCCAGAGCACTTTCACTATCGACGGTTTGCAGCCAGCGTCCCTGGGGAGGTCACTGGACGCTGCTGGTACCGGGGAGCACGTCAATACAATACAATGGCAGCAGGATATTAATGCAGTTAAAAAGGTTCTAGAAGGATCTGACACCACAAGCCCTGGTCGACTTTTCTGGGAGGGGCCTCAGTGTCTGTGTCAGAGCCTCTCTCACCGGCTACTATGCCTACCAGTCATACTGGCACACCCCCACCCCACCCCACCCCACCGTGTTAGTCATTGCTGATAAAAACACACGGCAGTGCGGGGGGGGTACGGTTATTCACCCGGCCAGACACAAAGCCCCCCAGCACACACCCAGTCCTAGTAGCCCAAGGGCAGGAGGTGTGAGGCCCCCCCCCCACCAGCCCCAGCGTGCACTGGTGATGAACACGCCCCTGGAACTCAGACAAAGGCCTTAGGGGAGTGAAGTGCTTTGATCCTAATACCCAATGTCCTGACACGCTCTCCTCCCCGCCTCACTCTCTTCTTCTCCCCACTTTGCTCTCCTCTCTGCTCCCCTCCACTACTCTCCCCGATCCCAGTTACATCTTATACTGCTGGTTCCTCCTGCTGGGATGCAAACCAGCAACTATCTGGGAATTTTCAGAGCATAGTTCAGCACCCCCATAACCACGCCTGCACCGTGACGCTGCTCACTGCGTACCGCTTCCTGTTTTGTGCGGCCGCATGTGTGGGGGGGAGCGGTGTGCTGAAGTACCGCTTCCTGTTTGGTGTGCCCGCATGCGCTGGGCTGCATTTATCAGGGGCGGGGCTTAGGGGGCTGCCAGCTGCACGTTGTCGTGGCTCAGAGCAGGATGAAGGTGTTTTACCCCCACCCCTCTCTTGCCCCTGTCGGGAATCCGGCAGCTGTTCTGCAGCTGCTGTTTGTGGCCCCAGGGAGGACTGCCCCCCCCCCCCCCCCCCCCCCCCCCCCCCCC
>JAODLC010000045.1:2594704-2605972 GCA_026781145.1 Hippopotamyrus pictus | reverse complement strand
GACAGTATTAAAACAGACAGCTGTACTGGGGCTGAGAGTATGACAGTATTAAAACAGACAGCTGTACTGGGGCTGAGAGTATGACAGTATTAAAACAGACAGCTGTACTGGGGCTGAGTGTATTACAGTATTAAAACAGACCGATTCACCACAAATGTAAAAACATCATAACTAAACTATGTTACATACAGTTAACAGTTAAAACAAATATGGTTACGACAAGCATTAAAAAAATAAATAAGACTGTGGCTTGACTTTACTAAAAACCTCTTTTGAAGGGTAAGTAAAATTGTTACTATTTTACAGACTTAACTTCACCTAAGGGAGGTAAAAGGAGGACGATGCATTTAAATGCATCTAACTGTTAAAGGTGTTTTACACGTTGGACATACAGATGGACGGGAAAGTACAGAGACCCTGACCAACACTCGACCCCCCCCGGCCCCCAGCTTCACGACACGCAAGTCCTATACTCATGTTCTACTCCATACAACCAAAAATTTGCGACCCCACTGCCACCCAGGTGACTCAAGTTACGTTACCAGTCATGTGACAATCCCATCGGCAATAAAGATGTGAAACACGTATTGGTAATTCACACTATAATCCCAATCACCACTCATGGTAACTATATGCTGGTTAAAGCACATTTAATAAAGAAAGTAACTCGACCTAAATCTTCCATTTCCGGGGTTGGTCTCCGCCACCCTGGACCTCAGCCGGCATGGAAGACAGCGAGAACCGGGCCTCAATTCAAGGGAAGTTCACAGGCTTCGGGTCAGTGTGGAATCCTGACATCTCCAAACCTGAGCACCGGCCCCCTCCTTGAAGGGGGGCAGTCAGAGAGGCGGGATGGGGGAGGAGAAGGAGCCACAGAAAGCTGCCGGTTTCATGTTTGCTGCTCAGTTTGGTTCCCGGCTCAGCAGTGCCAGCCCTGCTATATCCGCCATGACGGCGATCCACAGGAACACTGACTCACTGTGTGAAGCACAGCGAAGTATTTAAAAGTAAAAACACTGTTCATCTAGATGAGCATCTAAACTTGGATTTTAAGAGTAACTGAATGTACCATATTAATTTAATCTGTCCCTGAACTGGCTGTTTACTCCTTATCAGAGCGTCCCCCCCCCACCCTCCCCTCGGCTCCCAATTTAGCGTCCTGCCAAACCATTTTGGTCCAAACCAGCATTCTGGGGTACACTGTTTATAGTGGACATGACCTTTAATGCTTTTGCGGGTAGGATTTTCATGGGCTTACTGGGGCCTCAGAAGGCATTTTATATGCCCAAGGGAGGGGCTGCTCAGTAGCAGTTAGACCTTACAACTGTGAAGCGCATGGCAGGGGTCGGAAAGAGCAGCTGAAATGCAGCACGTTTACTGTAGCGCATTACAGCAGCGTAGTCAGCCAGCAGTTACCGGCTCGTTCCATTTAGCCAGACGGCCCGCAGGATTCTGCTTCTAAAAAGTCATGGAAATAGGCAGAAACCCAGGGCAGCCAGAAGGTGGCACTAGGGAGCACTTTCCAAACACTACACTAGCCTGGCAAAAAAAAAAAAACGTTTAAATTAAAACAAAAACCAAAAATTTAAAGATAAAGAAAAACACTGAAGTCATGACGCCATCCACGGTGTGCTGAATACCCAAAAAAATAATCTTTGCACAGGTCCTCTGGTAAAGTGTGTGTGTGGTGGGGGGGTGTTACATTCCAGCGAAACAATAATCCAGGGCTACTGATGTCCCAGATAAACTCCTTCAGGCTACAGCAGTGCAAGCCAGTTCCCCTTAACGTCCCTGCTCGCCCCTGACAAGCCAAAGCAGAAGCGCAGTGATAAAAAGGCGTGCGACGCTCCCAGCGAGCAGGGCGCCCCCCCTCCCCCATCCCTCACGTTTAATTTTCAGAGGCGACACAGGGCGGTTTGGAGGCAAACGTCTGCACCAAACCCCGTAAAACACCTGGAAAAGCAGACAGACTACATATTGACCAATCCAGATTGCAGTAAGATCCGAAGAACTCCCTGGGGAACGTGCCGTCGATCTGGGATGTACAGGTAAATACCAGAATGCTAGGGTGAGGGTGAACACGCCCCTGTCTGTCCACAGCGCGGCTTCCGACCAATCCGGCGCCCCCTTCCGCCACAGGAGCGTCATCAGCAGCCAATTAAACGCTTTAAAGCCCTTGTTACGCAGGTTCCCAGGCCGCCGTTATTGCATAAGTCCTTCAGCAGTCCAGGAGCGCGCCCACGGCACTCGGAGTTTATGGGCAACCAGCGGGGGTGGGCAGGGGGCAGACACCATGGCAACCGCTGACACTTGACAGTAAAGGCGCCTAAAAATAGCAGGCATAGGGCTGTAAAACACACAGGAGGAGGGGAAAAAAAAAAAAAAAGTTTGTTCCAACTGAAATGTCTGACACCTCCCAGATTCACCCTCCATCTTATACCCATCTCTCTCCACCAGCCCCTCACACCACGTTACTCTGTACCTTAAACACTTAATTTAAGAAAACCGAACTGGTTCCAAGAGTGTGAAGCATTATTAGGTAAGTAGGTAAACATCCTGAAAGCCTGAATTGTAAGCTATTCAAATTTATTCGTCAGAAGGTAGGACCACATGACTACCTGCCCAATCAGCACACAGCCTTACTGGGGTCCTGAGGGGGCAGGCTGAGCTCATGGTGTGTCTGGTCCCACTCCATGGGGCTTTGCTGAGCCCATCTGCTTTGATTGGGGGGGGGACCTGGTCACATGGTCACCTGGGTGTTCTCATACAGGAAGACCTGTCCTGTTTCCAAACTAACAAAACAAAGAGAAACGGGAAACAGGCCCCCAGCTGGAGGAGGTGCTCGTCCTGTTGGCCTTACTGTCCCTGTGACCCCCCCCCCCCCCCCCATCTCTTTAGGATCCTTAACACCCCTCCCTGGGGGCCTCTGCAAGTACTGCAAGGAAAATGAGATATCTGCATCAGAATGCCACCTACAGGCTAACAATGGTATATCAGCCCCATGGGATATGACCAGTGCTGGAAAGTGCCTTCTCTCCGCACTTGGGTGCGCAGTCTTCGCGGGTATGCCCACAGAAATTGTATCAGCTCCAGGCCTAATTAAACCTACAGATTCACCAGCAGCTCTTCAGAAGCGGAGTCAAGTTTGTACAGGACTGAACTAACTAATCAGTTCTGTGCCTGGCAGCCACATTTTTATAAGCAAAGGAAAAGCTTGGGGAGAATTCTGCAAAACAGCACGGAGTCACAGTGAGCTTGCTTGGTCACACGCACCATGGAGGAGGCTGGCAAAGCCTGATCGTCAGTGGATGTCAAGGCCAGATGCAGCCTGCAGGCCGCAGCCGCATGCGCACGTGTCTGTGGGTGAATGAGCACGCTGCAAGGCCGCAATGTCCTTCTCCCCCCGCGCCACACTCCTAATGCGATGTGAACGGGGTGCAGCCGGGATCGATATCGTTACCGCATGCATCCGTGTGTGAATGACTGCCCCCCCCCCCAATGCAGGATTAGCTGCACATCTGCACGCTGATCGACATGCACACTCACTTTGTATCGCTTCAGAAACATCGCTCGGACCTTTTTACTTAGTGTACCTACTGAATCTCTCTGGCTGGCCTCATCAATTTCACAATTCTCAACTAAAGTAAACTTCATTTACTTTAAAGTGACAAGTGGACTGAAGATGTACACTGAATCCTAAAGACCAGAGGCCTTTGCGATTTGCCAGTCCACCCCCTGACCCAAACATGAAAAGAAATTTCTGTATACCATCCATACTCATTTCACAATCAAAGACTGTCCCACATGTACCCTCATCTAACCACTACAAAATTATGTGGGGATCAATTCGGCCATAATACCAGTAATTCTGTCAGACTGACAAACTATGAATACGATTTACTGAAGCAATCAATGCGCATAAAAGTACAACAGCTGCGACCTTCCCAAGTCAGATCAGCATCTGCAAGTTCCACATCTTCAGCCAGGATCTGCTCTGGGCGGCCCCTTTATGACTCACTCAGCCCAAATTTGATATAGTGCCTGCAAATCCTGCGATCGTCTACATGCTGATGTAAACTAGTGCATCTGGTCTCCTCAGGGCAAGAGGCAATACAGAACAAACAGCATCAATCATTGGCAGCGGCAATCTTCATAGCAGCATGAAGCAGGGCTCAATCCATAACTGTTAAATTTATCTCCAGGGTGAGTGTCACACTATTTTAAACAATTCTGACACACACACACACACACACACACACACACACACACACACACACACACAAAAAAAACCCCAAAAACTATTTGGAAGCTCAAACACAGCTCAAAGCCGGTCGTCTGGGTGGATCTGCAGCATTATTGGAATAATGGCTTGGAAATACAATGCACACTCATTCTGCGGTCATTTAGCGGCATTGAGGAGCTGTGAAAATGCAGGTGCCATTTGTAAAAAGGAATACGACATCGAGCTTTTTCTGGCTTACTGACGCCCCCTAGTGATGAAAATTCCTCATGTTACCTTTTCAAACGCTTGAAACGGCGACTAACGAAGAAATTTATAGAAGTGATTAAATGCATGGGTTAATTATGAGTGAGATGGCGAGGAGTAAAAGCTTGAATTTCACGTTAAATGTATGCAGGGTCGACAATGACCCGAAACATCCTATTATTTAGTATTAGCAATAATGAAAACGAAACGAGTCGCTTTTCATAAATAAAACAGTAACGCGAATACAATTATCTAGTTATTATAACGATTCTGCCAGAAAAGTTGTCTCAAGTAATACATTTTCCAGTAATTTTCTGATAAGCAATGTCCTGATTTCTTACCATCTAAAGAAACCCCACTGCAAAGTAGGGCATTAAAAAATTAGTTGACACTCAATGTTCCACTCCACGGAAATCTTTAGTAAAAGGCGAAAGATTTATACGATATGAAGGGAAACCAGAGGTTACTGAACGCAACACGGCGCGCCTGCAGCTAAACCTCACGATTATGACAAAGCAATCCCGCTGTATCATAACTTCTGATATAAGCAAATGCTAAGAATGTGTTACTATCACATCCTGTTTAAAATTGTCATTTTAAACAGCTAAGAAAAACCTGTCCATGCGTCCATAACTTAACCGGCCAAAGTGCATGGTGGGAAATATGCTAATTAAATAAAGACGCGAAATGCGCGCGCGTGCTGGAAAGACGAGGAAATGTGGCTAGTGAAACATCCATCTTCTAAAAGCTTAACCAGTACACGGTCACGGAGGTAGCTGCAGCCGATCCGGGCAGTATAATGCATGAGGCTGAACGGGATGCCAGCCGATCCACACGCAGTCAATACCGTGCCTGCTGTTACATAAAACTTCCTAAAGTACCGTAGTAATTTCTTTATAAACAGCAGAGTGAAAATTGTGTAATATATATATACACCAAATAAACATTCTCGTTTTCATAAGCCTACATCACGTGTATTTGGATATAGTCCCAATACTAAAGAAAAATTTACCTACCAAATCTATAATATTCTTTAATCCATTACACGTTAAATAAAAACACACACAAAACAAAAATGACCCTTCAAAATACTAACAACCCGCACTGCACCAAAATTCACAGTCGTATATTATTTTACCTACATTACCTCTTTCATTTTCACCAGCATAGGAAGCCCCATCGTAAGACAGGGCATCAAAAAATTAGATTATACTCATAATGTTCCTCTCCACGGAAATCTTTAGTAAAAGGCGAAAGATTTATACGATATGAAGAGAAACCAGAGTTTACTGAAGACTGCTAGGAGCGCGCGCGACCGAATTCACTGCCTTGACATTCACGATCATGGTTATACAAATCATGCCATATTGAAAAATTTACATGTCAATAGGACCAGTACCAATCTGATTTAAAAGCATTAAGTCCAAGAAAAAACAATTTTACTACATTGTTTCTAATAAAATATATAACAAGAGGTGCACGCGATGCAAGTGCTGTCGGGAAATTCTTACACGTCACAGATTAAACCATGCCCACCGACTGGGGAAACCGCTCTGCTCATGTATTTACATGAGTAAAATCCGGCCAATGTCACCTTTAACGAAAAGGAACAGGAAAATGTTAGTCATGTGCTTAATCCTCACCCCAAATACCGAAAATACAATGAGTGGTCCACTTGCTTTCCTACCCCAGCTTAAAATTCAATACAAAATACGTGCCACCTTAAAAACGTCACACTGTTCCAGTCCCGCTGAAATGCACATGTAAGTTAACACAGCTCTCACTGGGAGATCCTGTTTATTGTATAGCGCATTAGTAGCGTATTAACAGTAAATGCATCACAAAACCAGCAAAAAAAAGAATTTAAAATAAAACCATATGGTTCAATGCAGGGTTACAAGATTCCTGGTCTTAGAGGAATGGTTTAGCTGATTAGCTGAGCTGAATCTGTTCAGCCTCGAGCAAAGGAGACTAAGGGGAGACATGATCCAGGTATATAAGATTCTAACAGGTCTGGATGCTGTTCAGCCAAATGGCCATTTCAATATTAGTTTAAATACTAGAACTCGTGGCCATAGGTGGAAATTAGCGAACATTGAGAACATTTTAAAATGGATATGAGAAAGCACTACATTACACAGCGTGTAGTTAGAGTACGGAATAGGCTTCCTGTTACTGTAGTGCAAGCTGAAATCATTGGTTCCTTTCAATCAGAGCTAGAAAAGTAGTTGAGTTCTTCCCAAACGAGCCTGATGGGTCGAATGGCATACTCCCGTTTCTTATGTTAACATGACCTGTTTACATCAAATGTGGTGGTTCTCAACCCAGTTCTCGGGGGATCCTGCACAGTCTATATTTGTGTTGTATCGCAGCTCCCCCATACACCTATATAGTTTTTAAAGAGTATTAAGGGTTATTGGTGGGTACAGCTGTAGGAAGACCTAAAACTAAAACAAGAACATTACACAGTCTGAAAACCTCAAAAACCCAACTTAAAAACAGTAAGTCAAAAGAATAGTAATTCTTTATTTTTACCAACATAGAAAGCCCCGCCGTAAGGCAGGGCATCAAAAAATTAGATTATACTCATAATGTTCCTCTCCACGGAAATCTTTAGTAAAAGGCGAAAGATTTATACGATATGAAAAGAAACCAGAGTTTACTGAAGAGAATCGGGGAGCAGACGCGACCATTCTCACTGCGCTGACATTCGCGATTATGGCAATACAAATCATGCCACATTATGAAGTTTACGTTGGCACTGACATAGGCACAATCAATTTTAAAAAGGTTAAAAACCTGGAGTCCAATAAAAACCAACATTTTGCTACATCGTTTCTAATAAAATACTTAAGGGGAGACGCAAGCAGTAGAAGAGCTGTCGGGAGATTCCTGCACGTCACAATTTAAACCACGCCCACCAACTGTGGAACCAACACGCTGCTCATGTATTTACAGTAGGGTAGGTTACGCTATAAAAAAGAAAATGTTTCATCATTAACTTTGTGGGGCATAAAGGAAAAAAATCCCATCCGTTAGTGGTATTGTGCTCATGTGACTAGTCCGCAACCAACCCCTCCCCCAAAATACATGCGCTGCACTCGCTTTACTACCCCCGCTTTCAGATTCAGAATACTTTATTGATCCCTGAGGAAATTATGTGGTTACAGTTGCTCCCAGACAGTAAGAAAATTAATGAACAAGTTAAATACCAATAACAATTCAAATACTACAATACCAAAATTACAAATGGCTCTAATCGTACAAAGAGCTTAATATACAAATATATACACACACATACATATTGTTTATTATATATACAAACAATATCCTAATATATTACAGAAAATTAACTATACATGGTGTTGAATTGAGGTGTAAACTTAAGGCTCAATACAAAATATGTGCCACCTTTAAACGCCACTAAATGTACACATAAGGTAATCTCATAGCGAGAAAGCTACTGACTGTTTCATGAAAGCACGTCCATAGTAAAAAACCTGCCTATTCAGATTATTCTTTGGATAACGTGTGAAGAGCGGACCGTAATCATGTCACCCGCGAGCTAAACAGTAGTGAATTAATACTATTATCTGCATCACGTTATTTGCTGATTTGAGAACGCAACCAGGTTTCACATTATAGCTTCGTGAAAGCTATAATAATAAAATAATAAAACATTTTATTTGTGGGCGCCTTTCAAAACTCTCAAGGTCACCTTACAAGATAAAAGCAATAATTTTACACACAGTACAAAAGGTAAAACAATACAATAACAGATAGATAAAAGAACAAAATAAAACGAAAATAAAACAATATGAAAACAGATTAAACAATACGATTAATTATACGATAACTTCAGCGGAAAATAAATATAAAATACAAATAAGTAACTAATAGATCTGAGTTATGTATGAAAGGCCAGTGGGAATAAGTGGGTTAGTTTTAATGTCATCGTTAGCTTCCAATGCAATCTTCCTTTCTACATTCCTCTTAGCGAATCTGCAGCTAAAAGATCTTAATCCTATAGTGGATAGTGATGCAGAGGGTATAGAGAGAAAAGCAGCAGAAGAACGGAGAGAGCGAGACGGTAAGTATGGTTCAAGGAGTTCAGAGAGGTATGGTGGGCCCAAATTGTGTAAAGCTTCTCAATAGTATATTAACAATAACTACTTCCAAATTTCACATTGAACTATCCCGTTCAAATACAATAACGTGGTTATTGACCGAATAAACCACACAATCTATTATTAAACAGAAAGAGAGGCCCCGCCCAAAGGCGGAGCGTTAAAAAAATTAGTTTATACTCATAATGTTCCTCTCCACGGAAATCTTTAGTAAAAGGCGAAAGATTTATACGATATGAAGGGAAACCAGAGTTAACTGAACAGACCATTCAGCCGATGCAACCGCATGCACTGCGCTGACACGCCCGATTAGGGAGTTAAATTCAGGCGAAGCAATTTTCGAGTTCGAATGACTGAAAACCTTTTTAATTACAAAACCAGGCAAATATACAGGAAACTGCATTCTTTTGAAAATATATTTATATTTTTGTGCCCGTTTTTAACAGATGCATTGTGGGAAATCACGCCCACTATTTAGGACCTACAGGCTGCGATTCTCGTTTAATTAAAACCAACAGTCTCAAGAAAATGTTACGCCAGGAGATTTAAAATGATATATTAAACAGATATGTCGTTTTAAAGTCTAATATAGATTTTGCCGCTGACCGGGGGTCCCTTTGTACATTTTGCTGCCGACTGGCCCTCATTAGACCGTACATGACACCACTGCCCATGCGCAGCCTGCACTTACACCCCCACCCGTAAATAAAATACATTCACACACACACACACACATTACCAAATAACACATCAGGGCCCTTTCACAACGAAGCCCCCACTGTCTCCAGAATTACTGACATTTTCCCAAAAGAAAATCGTGAATTAAGCTCGCCTTCTTGCTACGCAGAAATTACATTTATACTGATAATAAACAAACCGCTTCACTGACAATTTGTTTGTAACCTACAAAACGTATCTATAAAAGATAGCATATGACACTGTGTTCAAGGAGAAAAGTCTATTTTCAGAAGCTCCGGATGACATCGGCTGTTTCACCCTTTGAAAATATTTGTTAAATCAAGAAACAGTCCAGGGTATGTGTCTTTCTATATGCACAAATGGCAACTAACTGACTCAGACTCATTTTGAAATATAAACATGAATTTCTCCAAATAAAAAATCGCCTTGCCAGTTTTAACATTTATCAAAGTTTTAAAAACATTCTATTGCAACAAAATGACACAGTAAAACTGTCGGCCTGCCAAGACTATATGAACTTTAAAGACATTTTTATCTTGGGTATTAGCCAACAATTCAAAACGTAAATATGTGGCAACAAGCCACTATGATATACATACATGCATCATACTCAGGAACACAAAGACATAAAGTGAAAACGTGGGCAACAAAATATTACTCATAATAGCTCCTCTTCACGGAAAACCATTTAAAGCGCGCCCGACAGCATTCAATATACTACGGGGGCTGTATATGCAATGAAGTCGTTTTGTAAATTAACATATTTAATGTAACACTTCATCCACAAACCAGTATGAAAACCAGCTCTCCGCGATCTATAGCAAGTTTATGCGAATACTTCTGTAGCCGACTTTCTTTACTGACTTCCTTTGCGCCACAGTGAAAATGGGGTGTACATAATGGATGCTTTTTCCTTTAAGCAACTCATATTGTTCATTATAAACAATGGAAGCGATTGCATTGCCTACATGCATAAACAATGTGTGATTATATACCGCAAACATTTTTCCCCTCGTGCGTACATTCTCTCTACATGGGTAAAACTCCAATTTTATCACAATACTCAGTGGAGATTTAAATCTACTTCTCAAATGTAACCACTTTCCTAATTAAATAATTTAATGTCAGACGAAAGAAGCGACACTTCTTCCACAAAAGAGCAAAAACCTAAAAATACAGGTAAATAAAAGAACAGTTTAGATCTACACTACAAAGTCCACTGAAATAGTAGGGGAGACTGGGGACAGTTGCAACAAGGGACCGTTGCAACAAGTCTTATTTCTCCAATTAGAAACATGCTAGAGTGATGATACTCATACTGCACATGCTCAGTTAGGCCCTCTCTCCACCAGAGAGAAACTATGCAGTTTCATCATCTGGTGCTGCATTTACTGAAAAATAACTGTTTTGAAGGTATGAAAGTAATTTTTTTTTGTAAGTTGTTTTTTTGACTTACTGTCCATAGCTTTTATTTTAATTAATTAAAAAATACCTAGTTCGAATCATTGTAGTGTTGACTTTTAAAAAGTATTGTTAGCATGTTTCCCTGACTCTTTGAATAGCTAGCACATGGTGTTCTGTCATGGTTGGCAGGTCAGGGCCAGTTGCAACAACTTGTTGCAACCGTCCCCAAGCCAACCAGCCATATTGAAATAGACTACATATCATTACTTTTTAACATTTTTAGTTCAGAATCAGCACATTTTTTTCAGTTTAAGTCCGAAGTATACTGCTATACAGCTTAACTGTAGTTTATGGATCTAAAAATAGAAATAATATTCAGTTTTTTCCAGTATGCCAAGAGTGAGGAGGGGAGTTACTAACAGAGGGGTTCCCCTCGAAATTTTGGAACAAGCTTCAAACGTAATTAGGAATGAGAGCAGGACAGTCAGGGCAGTCGCCAAGGACTTTTCCATCTGTCATACCACCTTATTTCGATTCCATAAGAAAAGAGAG
>JAODLC010000045.1:2573435-2594604 GCA_026781145.1 Hippopotamyrus pictus | reverse complement strand
CTGGTTTAATGGTTTTTTAAAACGGCACCCAACTCTCTCAATAAGACGTCCTCAAGCCACAAGCCTTTCGAGGGCAACCAGTTTTAATGAAACAAATGTTAATTTTTTTAACAATTTAAGCCAGGTTTTGGACAAACAAGTTTCAGTCTGACTAAAAGAGTTGCATTATTTTGTTCTTGTTGTTTGTAGAAAGGTTCACTGGAAGCCAGTTCCAAAAATTGTTCTTCTAACTGACAGATTTCTACTGTTAGTCAGTATAGATGTGGGGTACTTTATATGAGGGGTGATTAACCACCGTTTAGGAATATCTGTGCAACTTTATTTGGGTTGTATTTGATATTCTCAATATTGTACAATAAATGTATGTTTAAATACTGTTAATTAGTATGAATTATATTATAATTGTTCTAGTAACTGGTAGATTTATCCTGAGAGCCAGTAGAATTGTTGGGGAGACTTTAAATTCACTTTGTATTCAATATTTTTTTACGATTTTTAAAAGCAGATTCATATTTAGACAATAAATGCATTTTTTAAAAATCCCGTGTGACATAAAAATACAGAACTTTCAATATGAATAAAAATCGACTTTAATATTATTGTATAATTGTAGATTTACACAGTACTATGCAAGTTCAGAGAAAAAGCAAAGGCTAATTATTGAAATTTAATGTATGTTTAACATGTTGCAACCGTCCCCAATGTTGGGGACGGTTGCAACATCTGACTTCTTCAGTTCAAATCAATATTGTGCAGGATATGTAAAATATAATTAACTACAAGTATTATGGGTAATTAGCAGACAGATGTAAGTTTATAGTATACAAATTTGGCTGGTGTAGTCCAAACAGTTTCTGAGTTAATGAGAGGAATGCAAAAAGTGTTGCAGCCTTCCCCAGTCTCCCCTATAACAATTTCTGCTTTTTTTACCAGCATAGGAAGCCCCGTCGTAAGACAGGGCATCAAAAAATTAGATTATACTCATAATGTTCCTCTCCACGGAAATCTTTAGTAAAAGGCGAAAGATTTATACGATATGAAGAGAAACCAGAGTTTACTGAAGAATACAAGGAATGGATTCGACAGCATTCAATGGACTACCATTCCTGATTGGGGTTAACTAAGCGACTATCACAATTTGAATCTGGTGAACTAGTAAAACACCGAACATGCAACATAGAAACACAACGCAATAGTACACTTTAATAATTTGATTGCAAACCTTAAATAAAACGTTCGGCTGAGAAAAGCTCAAGGAAACGTAATGCATGATGGGAACTTAATGCAAATTGGACACTGCCAGTAAGGACTTGGTGAGTAAGTAATGCTGAACTGACTTGCTATATAAAAGGTAATTTTGAAAATGGAAATAAATGGATTTCACACATAAAACTGAAACAAGGGAGGAGATTGGCTGCCTGTTCTTGTTTGTCGTGTATGCCGGGACCTGCAAACAGAACTTAACGCGATACCAGAGACCTTATTCAGCGCCGGACCCAAGCAGCACCGCGGACACGCCGATCGGCCAGGAAAACACATACACGTATACACATGTGTGAAAGTACATATAAAACACAGGTTCGCTTCACTGCATTTAATTTTATTTAGCACAAAGCCACGTATAGCGAAACAGATAGACATAGACGATAGTTTAACCTAGCAAAGCCACCACATAGCTACTCTTACAAACTATTACTAGGAATAATTCGTGTCATCTAAGGTGAAGCAAAATAGTCATTTATTCTGGCGTTTGAGTATACCACATGTATAGACATTTTGCTTATTATGCGGCCTAATATTTTTGCTTTATGAATGCATTAAAACAAATTAAAAATATTCGTTAATCACCACATGGAACAGTACTAATCCATTTACCTATAATCAACACAATTTTATTTTATATCCAGCCTGATATATATTTTTGTATTATGGAAAAAATGAATCATTACTCAAAGTAAATCTAAAAACAGGCAGTATTTTTGATATTTTTGATCAAAACTCAGAAAAATAATCTTTATACGAGAACGCATACGAAAAATACATAAACGTTGCGAGTATGTAAGTCTGTACGTTGAGTTAGACAATAACAGATTCGCTAAGAGGAATGTAAAAAGGAAGATTGCATTGGAAGCTAACGATGACATTAAAAGTTTCTTCCAATATTATAACTCCAAAAGAGCTCTAAAAGTTGAAATGACTGATCTGCAGGATAGTAAGGGTCTTATAATTGAAAATGAAATGAATATAGTAAATGAGTTTAATGATTGTTTTACACGGGTGTTACTGTAGGATAGAAGTAGCTTACTACCTCTTATTACTAATCCAGAGTCATCTATGACCAATATATGCATAACTGTGCTACAAAACCTAGCTAAGCTCAAAATAAATTAATTGCAGGGCCCTGATGGCATCTTACCTAGGCTATAGTTTAAAAAGAGATGAGGGATATTATTAGCCGACCTTTAACTTTACCATTTCAGAAATCGTTATCTGCTGGTGTGGTACCTTCTGATTGGAAGCATGCTAATATAACACCCATATTCAAAAAAGGGTATAGAAGTACAGTCAGGTCTCATGCATTCGCGCTTCGTGATTCATGAATTCGCAGATGCGTGAAAGTTTCATTCTACTGTTCTTTGTTAAATATTTTTAATGTGTGCATGTATTTTTGTTCTCTCTTTTTCATGGTTAGCGCACACATAGTATTTTTACAACTTATTTCTGTACGTCTTTACGTAATTTTTAACTGGTTGAATACCTGTACCCTGTACATACATGTTTCCTTTACATATTGAATTGTACCTTGGTTACATATATGACTTCTGTCAATAAGTTTACAGTCCCGTTCATTTTACCCTACTGTGCATGCTGTATTCTATGAATTAGTAGGGGTAACATTAGTATACTGTACTGTAAATGTGCTAGTGTGACAAATATCCATTAAGCTATACTGTACTCTACTTTTACATCAAACATTTGTTTTAAAGGTAATGTATTAAGGTAACATTTAAATGAAATTATTTTGTAAGCATGACTGGGGTCATATTTAATGTTTAAACTATAGAAATAAGCACATATTACCATTTTTAGTGACTCTACCAAACATCCACGAATCCTCCTCATTCGCGATGGGTTCTGGAACCTAACCTCGCGAATGTCCAAGGTCTGACTGTAATCCAGCAAATTATAGGCCAATTAGTTTAACTTGCATAATTGGAAAAGTAATGGAAACTATAATCCAAGTGAAAATGGAAAATTACCTGGATTCAAATAGCATTCTGAGTGATAGCCAACATGGATTTAGGAGAGGTAGATCCTGTTTAACTAATCTGCATGAGTTCTGAGGAAGCTACAAGAGAAATTGATCACAAAAAGGCCTACGACGTGATCTACTTAGATTTCCAGAAGGCCTTTGATGTTGTCCCCCACAAACGGCTTCTGATTAAGCTCATAGCTGCAGGAGTTTTAGGAACTGTATCAGCTTGGATCAAAAACTGGTTAACAGACAGGAAGCAGCAAGTAGTTAGAGGCACAGTGTCACAGTGGGCCTGCGTTCATAGTGGGGTACCGCAGTGTTCAATTTTAGGACCACTATTGTTCCTAATTTACATTAATGAGATTGACACCAATACATACAGTAAACTGGTTAAATTTGCAGATGACACCAAGGTGGGTGGTGTAACAGATACTGAACTAGCAGCACAGAGGCTACAATGGGATCTTGATTTAATTAGCGACTGGGCTGATACCTGGCAGATGAAATTCAACATAGATAAACATAAGGTAATCCATGCAGGGAGCAGAAATAAAGTACAAATATTTTATGGGTTCCACTGAAATAAAGGTAGCTGATTATGAGAAAGATCTTGGTGTGTATGTTGATGCTTCCATCAGGGTAGGGGCCATTCCGAAAAAGAAACTATGAGGTACAGAATTGGAACTGAATTCAATTTTCAGGGAGATATAAATTCTAACTTCAGTTCCATTTCCTGATTTGGATTGGAATTGACGAATGCATTCCGGAATGGCCCCAACCATGGCTTCCATGTCCCACTATCGGCAGTGTGGGGAAGCAATTAAAAAGGTCAATAGGATGTTGGGTTACATCTCTAGATGTGTAGAGGTTTAAGTGAAGGAAGGCGCTGCTAAGATTATACAATTCCTTAGTCAGACCCTACCAGAGAATATTGTGTGCAGGTTTGGTCACCATACCTTAAAAAGGACATTGCTGCCTTGGAAAGGGTTCAACGTAGGGCTACAAGAGTAATTCCTGGTCTTAGAGGAATGTCTTATGAGAAAAAATTGCTTGAGGTTGAACAGATAGATTCAGCTCAGCTAAAAGTGACTAAGGAGGGACATGATCCAGGTAATATAAGGGTGTTTTCACATATAGTCCTCTTTAAAGGAACCAAACTCAGACCTCTAGAAGTGGTCCCAAAAGTGGACCAACAGAACCAACTTTTGTGTTCACATTGCAAGTTCATTTGAAAGGGGACTCAGTTCTCTTTCTGGTTTACTTCAGCTCAGATGGAGCTTCAGTCCTTTTTCTGTTCATACTTTAAGTTCTTATGGAGTTCTCACACCTTTACTGCTTTAGATTCTGGGTAGTTTTCACTTCAAACAAGATGGCCTTTGCATTCCTTTGTGTTGTAGATCGTTGACATTTTATGTTTTCTTCATTCCAAATGTCAAGAAGCGCCATAGTCTCCTCCTCTGACCAAACTATTCCGTGTCTCACACTTGCAGCCATTATTTTTGCTTGTTTCCTGGGACTGTACCACAAGACCTGCCTACGGCAAAGCTAAAGGGTAAAAATTGCCGAAGCAAGCCAGGACCGCTTTGTGTTCATAATGCACAAGTTAAATGAACCGTGACGCAGACTAAAAGCAAACCAGACTGAATGATCTGTCTCAATTTACATATTTGGCAGTTTTATACACTTTTAACACCAGCCGGTCCAGGGACTACAGGTGTGAATTAGCAATAGTGCTATAACCTGGTACAAAGCATCTCTCCTTTTTTTGAGGTTAATGTATTTTGTACATTGTCCCTGTTCAAATAAATAAATAAACCTAAATCTAAACTGAAACTACCTCCCAATGTGGTCTCAGTTCGGCTAGTTTCAAAGGGGTCTGAATTCATTTGGCATGTTCACATATACGCAAAAAATGCTGACTAATCAATCTGAGTTTGCTTTAAAGGATGAAATGCACAAAGTGTGAAAACACCCTAAGATTCTAACAGGTCTGGATGCTGTTCAACCAAATAGTTGCTTTAATATTAAATTAAATATTAGAACTTGTTGTCATAGGTGGAAATTAGCAGGAGAACATTTTAAAATGGATATGAGAAAGCACTACATTACACAACATGTAGTTATTACTATAGTATGGAATAGGCTTCCTGTTACTGTAGTGCAAGCTGAAACCTTGGGTTCCTTTCAATCAGAGCTAGAAAAGTAGTTGAGTTCTTCCCAAACGAGCCTGATGGGCCGAATGGCAAACTCCCGTTTCTTATGTTCTTAACATGGCCTGTTTACATCAAATGTGGCGGTTCTCAACCCAGTTCTCGGGGGATCCTGCACTGTCTATATTTGTGTTGTATCGCAGCTCCCCCCATACACCTATATTGTTTTTAGAGTAATAAGAGTTACTGGTGGGTACCGCTATAGTAAGACCTAAAACTAGAACATTACACAGTCTGGAAACCTGCAGAACCCAACTTAAAAATAGTAAGTCAGAAAAATAGCAATTCTTTATTTTCACCAGCATAGGAAGCCCCGCCGTAAGGCAGGGCATCAAAAAATTAGATTATACTCATAATGTTCCTCTCCACGGAAATCTTTAGTAAAAGGCGAAAGATTTATACGATATGAAAAGAAACCAGAGTTTACTGAAGAGAATCGCGGAGCAGACGCGGCCATTCTCACTGCGCTGACATTCGCGATTATGGCAATACAAATCATGCCACAGGATGAAGTTTACGTTGGCACTGACTGAGGCACAATCCATTAAAAAAAAGGTTAAAAACCTAAAGTCCAATAAAAACCAATATTTTTGCTACGTCGATACTAATAAAATACTTAAGGGGAGACGCAAGTAGTAGAAGAGCTGTCGGGAGATTCCTGCACGTCACAATTTAAACCACGCCCTTCTTTACACAGCGTGTGGTTAGACAAGTATAGAATAGTCTTCATGTTAGTTGTGCCGCAAGCTGAAACCTTGGGTTCCTTTAAATCAGAGCTAGATAAGATTTTAACAAATCTGAGCTATTAGTTGAATTCTCCCCAAAATGAGCTTGATGGGCCGAATGGCCTTCTCTCGTTTGTAAGTTTCTTACACAGCCGGTTTACATGTTCCCGTTCTGCCATTAAGGATACTAAGGCTCCCAATGGAGTAGGCCTATCAGCGAGTGTCTAAGCCTAAATTATTAGGAAACAACTCTTCACTATCACCCTAGAATGTGTTTAATATGTTTGCATCGTACATTTAACGTGGTAATACTGTATTATATCAAAATGCAATTGTGGTCTAGATCCTCGGCAAAAAAGGCTGTTTTGGGAACGGATTATATACGCCATGCTATGCAGGCCTAGTGCACGCTGATGGACACTGCAGCAATCAAACGCTATCATTTGGTCTCAGAGCAGCACACATACAGTTCGAACACATTCCTCACCTACCATCACTCTGCTTTTCCAGTAACGCTCTGAAAACAACTCCAAGATGATTACGTACATTTTCCATTTCTGTGGCTTAAACTATGTCTGGCATGATCACTTATAAACTTATGATAATTATAAACTTTGGTTATAGCCTGTTACGCAGCCGTAACTCTCAAACACCGATTTTATTTAATAAGATTCGCACAGGTGGGAGCTGCCTTGCGTGGCTGCCAGGCTGACTCGGACCTACACCCACAAATCTGCCATCTTATAAGCACCGTAGATTAATATAAATGATATATCCAACAAAAGTTGTTCCTTACCTTTTTTGTCCTCTACTCATTCCATAGGGGACATGATGTGGCCGCAGGTGTCAGTCACGGACGCCCATGTGCGCAGCGAATGTCTGCGCTCAGCCCACGGGTTTTTCATCAATCTTCCTTTTCAGCGGAACCGCACGTTGCTGAGTGATTTTTTCATCAGTGTACGACATTGCAAACCTGGCTTGTCCAAGTTATCGGCCTTGATTTTTTAAGTAGTATTTTTTTATTACCAGTGCCATGGAGAACTTTAGTTAGGTAAAAAGAAGGAGCGGTGCAAAAGGGGCCGGTTTGAACGCCGGACCAACTCTAAAATGTGATTTCTTTTAATCATTAAAACAGCTGAAGAGAATGACGCTGCATAACGTAACGAAATAACGTTGGTCGCATTTCCGTGTGATTGTTTAAGAAATTCTATTACTTAAAGATTTCTTTTCCAACGCTTTAGTGTTTTCAGATACACGGAAGGGGGACAGTTTGAACTCAGATTTTCGGAAACTTTTCTGAAAAGATTAATCTAAAGATTTTCAAAACGTAATCCCGTTCACCCAGCAATATCCAATACCCTAATGCCCCGACCTTATTAGCGAATGAATGACCTATAAACGTTAGACTTGCCGTCTTTGAGTGATTCTGTTGATCAGTGTTTTGTTCTGTTTTTCCAAACAGCTTTCATTTGTTTTTGGATTATCTACATTCTGCAGATGACGGTCCATCTCCTCCCACATGCCCAGCACAGATATGAACGAGCCGTCAGTCGCTGGCAGGACGTGGAGGCCCCCTTTGACGGCGGATTATTTTAATATTTTCCGCTTCTTAATCATGAACGCGCAGAGTTCTTGAAACTAATCCTGTGTAAGCACTCTTCAATGATAAGATGGTAAAGGCAGAAAAGGACAGTGGATGCGGCCATATATCGTAACATTAATTTATTTTAGCGTTTATAGATTATTACACCCAATGGCCGTGTTATTACGATTATTGTTTTTTCTAAGAAGTTAGATGGCATTACCGAGTAAATGAAATAGCCTTCTTGAAATAGACCATATTCCACTTTAAGTAGAAAAGAGAGGGTAGATTCTTTTATTTAGATCTATTTTTAATTGTATTGCTGTCCCTGGTGAAAATTTTAATGTTCAACTTTGTTAAAGAGATCTGAGCCCAGTGGAAACGCATTTGATTGTTTGTTTGGACTACGTGTGCTTTTTCCTTATTACAATACGCAGCGTGGGATTTTTGGATTAGTATTTTAATGGTTGAAACAGAAAGGTCTCATGAGATTAACCTGAAGCAGCATTACGTACATGAAATATCCATTCGTCTTCTATCAGCTTATCCCGGTCGGGGACACTGGGGCACATGAAACAGGAAGTCTTAAACCATTTTTAAAAATCCTTCTTTCTATCCTAAGAAGAATGGCTGTGATACCCATTTGTGCCGCATCCCCTCAGGTTCCTATGGAAACCAAGTTTAATCTGGTACTGATACTTCCCTCACACTCAGCCATGCTGTTTGTTTTCCTTTGTGTGTAGCCATAGCAACCTCACATCTGAGGTCTTTGTTAGACCTGCTCTGTGAATCCTGAGGACAAAGCAGTTTGCTCCTGTAAAGCTGAGATTTCCAACTTCTCCTGCAGTGACATTTAAATTGACATGTGCTATGGGATTTAAATGTGACAATGTATCATGGTTCATAGTTATTATATACAACAGAAAGCCTACTTAAATACCCAGTGTCCATGTCAGTTCATGAGGGAAAAACACATCAGACTGTGATGAAAGGAAAATACCTCCCTTCTAATTACTGTCCTTATTGTGGATTCATATATAAATCGTTGGGATTTCAATGAAAATTTATCTGAAAATTAATTTAAATTTTATGTGAAAAATCCCGTATTTGTAGGACATAGGCAAGACGCCAGTTACAAAGGTAAAGTAACCAGCTTCCATACGGTGGGGCCATCAGTCCAGGAATTACGGCTCCGGGAACCTTTGTGCTGTTTCCCGACAGGAGAGGAACACGCCACTTGTGAGATTTACTCCTTGTTTTGAGGCAATGAGACAGATGTGTATGATTATCATGTTCTGTGAGAATGACATTCATAGTTTGTTTTCATGGAAATTAGTAGCTTGAACTGATTAGAGAGCTCCAAGCTGAACGTAGATACAATTTAAGTTCACATTTCTCATGAAATAATCACAATCTTTGTCCTTGACATGTATCAAATGGTCAGACGCAAGTGTATGACAAAGTGCTGTCTTCTCCTCAGTACTTTTCCTGGAAGTGGCATATTTCCTCGGCTTCCCAAAGGAATCTGCATTTTCCTTACCTGCATTTTCATGTCAAAGTTAGCACGTCCCTGGGGGAAATACTCAGAACTACAGCATGCAATAGTCCATTTGGACTAAGGACTGGAACCAAGGACTGGAAAATGGGTGATTTCTGTTTGCATCTGATATAAGCCTGGACATCGTACACTTAAAAAGAACTCGCTCATCATTCTTGTTTTAAGCACTACAAAGGCAGGAAAAAAAAAAAAAAACATAAATCTCTTGGATCCCGGAAACAGTTATCCTCAATCATAATCAAGCTCGTTTGTCAAACTAATTTCCACTCAATAAAGATCTTCACAATAAGCATAAATGTGTCATTATAATCAACATACCAAGTCAGAATAATAAAAAAAAAAAACACAGGTAATGAGGTACAGTATTATTTTTTATTAGCATTAAAATCGTAAGACGGGTGGCACATTGGACAAATTTTATCTCTCAGTATCAAATTGTGGACGTGGACTGGTAAACCTGAAGCTGTAAAGCAACGCTTAAAACGTTTTACGTGTCTTCGGATGTCTGCGTAGATATTTTACATCACTGCAAAACATCGGGCAGGGTTAGTTTGTAAAAATATATATTTGCAAAATTTTCCATTTTAAAACTCACAGACATTATAAAACACCTGGATCGACCCTGATCGGTTACAGGCATAAACAAACGGCAGTGAAGCAGACTTGGAGACGTCCACTAGGTGAGGAATGTCATCACCACACAGGTTTGTTATTTTAACCACCGCCCCTAAAACCACAATTTAGAGAGAACTTTACTGGCATCCATGTGATCACACGCACACACATACAGAGAACATAAAAACAGTTGAGGTTTGTGGAGGTAAGTAATGTATGAAGTCTTTCCTTTCCTCAGTTCAGTCATTACCTTCAAAATATTAAGAAAATATTTTCCTAAATCTGTATAAAATTCTACACAATTTAAGTTTTTAAATCATGAAACTTGAAATCATAAAATTTTTGGCAATAGCAATCAAAATGACAACTGCACTTCAACTCGATGACATGCTTCTGCTCCAATAGTGCAAAAAAACCAAACGTAGACCAGGTGCTAGTTTTAGTTTTAGAGTAGGGTGAAAATGCAATGGCACCACCGACCAGTTGCTTGGTTGTACTTGGGCAAAAATGCCTGGAATGTCTCATAAATACTGTTCTGTATGTTGGTTTAAAAGTTAAAACAGAGGTTTACCGTTCCCTAGCAACACCACCCTGCAGGATATCCATTAGGGGAGTCAGAGAGGGTGTTGTGGCAGAATTCCTTCTCTGTGGAAGGCTACTATCCCGTTTCAGTCACCAATCTCTTAGGAAGCTCAATCTCCCTCACCAGCTTCTTAACTTATTCACCTTCCGGCCACAAGGGCGGCGCTCACACAGCCTTGACATCCATAGGGCGGCAGTTCTGTGGGTCCTGACGGAGAGCCTTGACGGTCTGCAGCCGCCGGCCGTGCAGTGTGAAGCGTGACCAGGCTAGCAGCTGCAGCAGGGCGCAGGTGATGGGCACCAGGACCAGCAGGTAGAAACAGCCCTGGCGGAGCGCCACCTTGACCGTGACCTCTGCCCCTGGGCTGGGTGCGGCCCGTACAGCTACGGCATCCTGCATGGGGTCACGCTCGAAGATGTCGTAACCTGGGAGAAAAGCAAGGTGCCACGGCGAATTAGAGGGGAAGACATACGGCAAGCCGTTTCAGTTTTACCTCGCTTCTAGAGGATATCACAAATTCATTTATAATTAGTTAGAATGCAGATTCTTGATATCAAAAATTCAGTCCTGGCTAGTTAAAACGCCAGTTCTTCATATTGGAAATTCTAATTTTGCAAGTGATATTCAGAACATTTTCTCATTAATTTCAATGAGCTGGAATTTGAACTAGTCAAAAATGCTGATTTCTGATATCAGGAATTCAAACTGAATCATTACTAGCTACAAACAAATTCCTAGTATCAGAAATTGGATTTTCAACTAGTTAAAATAGAATTTCTGGTATCAATTTTGACTAGTTAAAGTCAAATTTCTGATCTCGGAAAGACGCATTATAACTAGCTGCAACTGAATTTCTGATAAAGAATCTGCATTCTAAGTAGTTAGAACTGAATTGGTGATATCCTCTAGAAATGCATTAGAGCTGAAAGGGCTTTGCCATGAAGATGGGACCAGAACCCACGTCGGCACTGGTCATGACATCCGTCAGGGTAACGCAATGCAGGGACCCACCCTCTGCATTAGAGGCGGTCTTAGCAAAGGCAGATATCTGAACTGGCTGCCCCTTTTCCCTTCCGTCTCCATCTTCTGAGCACTGGCATCATGCGACACTGACTGCAGTCGCAGAACTTAAGCCCTGCAGCTTTTAATTTGGGGAAGAAACACGGGGGGGGTTGCATGAGAACACAGCTGGGCTGTCAGACGGCCCGGGGCAGGACTCCCCATGGAAGACGTCTGAGGTTTTATGGGCACAAACCTCTGAACGCGACCGTCAGCTGGGAAGGTGGGGGGTGGGGAACAGACAAAACAATAAAAATAGATTTGGACCCATCGTTTCAGTCTAATTACTACCATCTGCAGGGCTTTTATGATGGATTGAAAGAGGACTCTTATACTGCATAGACCCCACCCACAAATGAGGTCTGTGGCTTTAGCACCGCCCCTTCACACACACTCCACTGACCTGTGTACAAGCAGAGCAGCCAGGTCCCCGCGAGCGGTGCAAAGGTCTGGCCCGGTTTGGTGACCAGCGCCACCATTCCAAAGAGCAGCGCCGAGGCCGCCTGCTGCCGTCGGTTCAGGACCAGGTCCTCGTCCACCAGGTCTGTCACCACCAGGTTGAGCAGCTTGCAGGTGCCCTCCGTGAAGACACGGTTACTGTGGGACAGACCACGGACAGACCACCCTCTCCTTAGCTTTAGGGACAGGAGTAGTTCATTACACTCAAATGTGCCAGATAATCACCCGCCGCCTGTCGGGCACCAACCAGCCTTCAGGCCCACACAGAGATTCCTGCCTTTATTAGAGATAAGAATATATTCAGCCCCCTCCCACCCACACACTCACTCACTACTGGGTCCCTGATGCATAAGGGCGCAGACAGATCCAGGCGCAGCCCGTCTGATTTCCCAGCTGTCACAAGGTTGCTGGTTTACGTCCCAGACTTTGGCTCATTCCATATAAAACTAACACGATATTGTAAATTGTAAATTCAGAATATGCAGGCATGCTGTGACACGAAATCACGATTGTCCAAGACTTCCAGAACGACTTTACACAGAAAACAACACGAGACGTGTAAACGGTAATAAACATACAAATGCTGCATGCAGTGAGACTTTCGATGAGGATGGAGTGTCCTGTGGGCCCCCCCCCCTTCCCGAGTATCCCACGCTGAAGCTTGTACTAGGGGGCTTTGCCAAGTGAGCGGGTTTCTCACAGCAGAGAACATTTTCTTCACCTTTGCGTAAGAAATGGACTCTATACACTTTTTTAAAACATTCTTCTTTCACTGTAAGCTGTCTCTAAGCAGAAAATGCACAATCAAAGCCACGGTCCCGTCCTCATCAAAAGTCTCACTGCATGCAGCATTTGTATGTTTATTACCGTTCGCACGTCTCGTGTCGTTTTCTGTGTAAAGTCGTCCTGGAAGTCTTGGACAACCGCGATTTCGTGTCACAGCATGCCCGCATATTCTGAATTTACAGCGGTCTGACTGGACCTTACTGCAGTGCCGTAGCAGTGCACAGGAGCTCCGAACGCACTACGGAGACGCCCCGGCCAGCCAATGCGGGAGGAGCTGGGCCGGAAGGACGGCGCCTCACCTGGCGATGAAGAGGCACAGCAGGTAGACGTGGTCGGTGCCGGCCAGCAGCATGACGGCGCTCAAGGCCAGTTTGAGGACGAAGAGCCAGCGGATGACACTGTAGACCCCGAAGCGCCGGCACAAGGTCAGGAAGTACAGGTTGTTGATGTGGGGGGCGATGTACGAGATCCCTGTCAGCACAGGGGGTGGAGCGCATCAATCAATCAATCAATCAATCAATCAATCAAAACTTATTTATATAGCACCTTTCAAACAACTCAAATGTACCTCCATAGTCAGATATAATGTAGAGGGAAAAAAAGCACACCCCCCCTCTCTCTTGGGATCTGCACCCTGGTGTCCATTCTGGGTGTCTCATCCCCCAAGGCGGCGCTGAACTGCTGAGCTGGAGAGAAGCCCAGCCCCCCCGGTTCCCCCCCACCAGGATACAAAATAACTGGGCTCCATGGAGGAGCTCCAGACATTTAACCCCGAGGCACCTCCAGGAACCCACGAGAACCTCCACCCCCCCCCCCCCAACGAAGGAATTCTTACCCAGCAAGAAGGAACTGGTGGAGGCCGAGATCTTGTCTGAAAGAAGGTGCTCCAGGAACAGAGGGAAGAAGTTACTGTTAAAGTGGCAGTGGAACACCTGAAGGGGGGGGGGCAACAAGAGCAAAAGGTGAGGGAAGGGAGATTCCAAACTAAACACCAGCCTCATCCCACTGGGACAGACAATTAGACAGCTGTGCCATTTTGTACAGCTTTCTTAAGCCAATCATAAACAGTTAAAAAAATGTTTCTAGGCAACACAGGACAAGGTCAATAGCTGTGGTATAATTATAGTGTCATTTGAGGCTGGAACATGTGACTCAACACCACCCTGATAGCGTCATCATGGCAACGCACCTGAACCAGGTTCATGGACACGAACCACAGGAAGTTCCTGTGCCTGGACAGCTGCCTTAGGTATTGCCCCAGGGTGACGGGCTTGTCCCGGGCCAGAGGGGCGGCGTCCACACACAGCCTGAGCGGGACAGCAGGAACATGCACAGGCCTGTCATTCAAAGCCACGTGGACACACCCACCCCCATGTGACCGGTCATGTGACGAGTCCTACATACTCCTTCAGGGCCTCTGCCTCGCTCCACCGCGCCCGGACCCCACTCTGGAAGCGGCGTCGGAGCAGGTGGGAGACAACCGCGAAACCCAGCGCCGACATGCCGGCCAGAACCACACAGAAGAGCCGGAAGGGGAACAGGTCCACCTTGTCCCAGAAGCCATGAGACAGGAAGACTGAGAGTGAGCCCAGGGCGCTGAAGAGCGAGCCGTGGAAGTTTAGGCGCGTGCGGTCGGCCGCCGACACGGCCAGGTCGGCCAGCAGCGCATTGTGGCTCAGGTCCACTGCAGTCAGGAAGCCGTCGTACAGACAGAGGCAGGCAAGGAACTGCAGTGCCGGGGGGGCCCATGCCACCCAGAAGGCCAGGAAGGAGAGCGCAAACAGGGGTCCGCTCCGGGACAGGGCCTGCACCCTCTTCAGAACCACCTCAGGGGAGGTCAGCTGGGTGCCTGACCTGCAGAAGGCAGCAGAGAGCAGGGGGTGCGAGCCCAGCTTAGGTGCCGCTCAGGACCGTGAAGAGCAAACGGACACCCCTGCACTGCAGCTGGACTCCCACGACCTGCCGAGCCAGATAAAAACCACCATCCTGCACCGCCCTGCATGCCCCCCCGCATATCACCACTCTGCCCCCTCCAGCCTCTACCTCCTGCTGGAATCTCAGGAGCCTGCCATCCCTGCCGTTACCGCCTCTACCGCACGCCGCGCCTATTTACACAGCCGACAGCACGGAAGGCGGGAGAGGCGGCGAGAGAGCTTACTCCAGCGAGCCGAGGAAGGAGCGGTCACTGAACCAGCCGAAGAGGGGGTCATTCAGGCTGTTCCAGATCAGGAACACAGTCTGGCAAGGAGGGAAAGGGGGGGGGGGGCATCTCGTATTAAAGCGCTGCCATAGACTCATGGGAGTTTTACTTACACAAAAATGTTCTGAAGGCAGAATGAAAAATGATTGGTTATGTTTTTGAACCAATCAGATCTTGGTCAGATGTCAGATCAACCAATCAGATGTCTTGGACCCACCTCCTCTACAATCTGACCGGTTATATCATGTTTCGTTCTGCCTTCAGTACATTTTTGTGCATGTTAAACTCCCACGAGCCTGCCATGGAACTGGTGACGGGAGAATGTCAGGGTCCTCACCTCTCCCACCCAGAAGGAGATCTTGTCGATCTTGTAGATGGACACGAAAGTCTCCACGTAGTACAGGAGGAATACATTGTGCAGGATGGAGACGAAGAGCGACAGGGAACCGTAGAGCACTGCCGTGGGGACCCCGGGCCAGCTGGGGCCCCCCGTTCGCTCGCCCATGCTCACCGGCAGCCGCTGCCAAGACCGATCAGCCCCTCGGCCGGGCCGTAGCCATCCTGGAGATGCTGCCTATGCCGAGTAAGCCCCGGTCCTGCCTCTGTGGAAGAGGAGACACAGAACAGCGAAAGCTAAGAAACAGATACAGTGTCATGCAACTGTGCCGATTTCACAGAGAACGACGCCCCCATACCTCAGGAAACAGCTGTGCAGTACCAACCAAATAATTACTTTGCCTCTTAGAAACATCACAAACACTATGCAAGAGGAAAGCAACAATACCAGAGGAAACCCAATTAAACAAACTGATAATGACATCACTTCCTGTTTGATGAAAGCGATAAGTATACAAGCACTCAAACTGGGCACATACAGCAAAACAAACAGGAGAGCCGACATCAGCTAAAGTTAATTCCGGGGTGGGAGGCGGCCAGGCCATTTTCTCAGAAGCAGCCCCCCCCCCCCCATCTCCATCACAACTGAGCCAAGTCATAAATCGTTAAGCTGAACTTAACCCTAAATCACAGTCCCTGGCATGGAGGGGGCAGCTCTGAGACGTCAGCTTCCAGGATCCTTAACAATTCATTTCCAGTCCTGAGTGTTTGAGTAAGTTGACCAGAAATAGGCGATTTATTTTACACACCCTACCAGAGTAAACACCTTGGGGAGACAGCCACACACAAACACACACAGGAGTTTCTATCTCCGGGTACGTCGTCACTGGAGCGTGGAGTATACATCAGGACTCTCACGGATGACTATCATGGGAAACTTCTAGAAAAGCTCTCCACACAATCTGGGTGAATGAGAGGACAGGCATGGTCAGTTAGAAGACACAGCCTGCTGACTGGCTGCCGCCAATCCACCCCCATCCCAGCTCAGCTCGCTGTCCAAACAAAAACCTCCAGGTCTATTCATGGTGGCACTTGGACGGTGACATTCGGCCCATTGTCAGGCACCGCTGCCATGGTTACCAAGGAGGTACTCCAAGGTGAGCAGAGAGCCCAGCACACGTACCCACCCAATCCAACCATCGTGTCACAGGCTGGACGTCCCACTTGGAACCAGAAGGGGGCCTGTCTGAAGCAGCTGCTTTTGCTTCTCCATGAGCCCCTCCCTCCAGAACCCCCCTCCCCCCATTGCCCAGACTGTATAAAGAACCACCCATATTGTCTGTCACCTGATAGGACACAGGTGATGAGAGGCAGCTCTGTTGGGGATCTGATCCCCAACAGATGTCACCTGTCCTGATCTGATGTGTGTGTGAACCCTGTCCCACATCCGGACACACACTCACTCACTACTGGGTCCCTGATGCATAAGGGCGCAGACAGATCCAGGCGCGGCCCGTCTGATTTCCCAGCTGTCACAAGGTTGCTGGTTTACGTCCCAGACTTTGGCTCATTCCCTATAAAACTAACATGATATTGTTGCCTGAGCGCAGTCTGGTAGGGAAGAAAAATACCTCCCCCCTCCAAAGCAACCGTTGCTCCTATCGACCTGAAAGATTTCCTATCCAAACATGTTCAGAAGCGGAAAAAATGGCAACACAACATGAAACTGGGAAAAGATAAGAAATAGTGTAAAGAGGAACCAGCATGAGAAGTAAGGCAGTAGCGATTAAAGGCCTTAAACAAGGTACTTTAAAATAAAAAAGAAAGCATAAACCATGATAAACTGATCTAGATAGGTAAGATTACAAAGTTAAAAGAAATTCTCACACGCCCCTGGTCCGCCGTACAGCAGCGCTTTGCAGAACTGCGATTACCGTTTTCGCTTAGACAATGACATTTCTGCGATGCACAGTAAATATCTTTGTAGTAATTCAGCTATAAGGCTAATTATTAGTATAATCCGCGGAAATATTAAACCTTTACCAGAGCCAAGTTGTCAACGTTCAAACGATGCCGCTGGTGTTCAGGGCGTACATTTAAGCCGCTAAAATGTCAAAGAAATCGGACAGAAACTTTATAATTATAAAATAGGCTGGAAATCCTGACCATGACGTCCTGTGAGGCTTTCGGGTACAAACACTGACCGCCTGCTGCCAGTGATATTAAGCATAGAGACTGATCATGGAGGCCACTTCGTTGTTTATAAGGCACAGGACCGCGTTCACTTTTCGGACAAACTTCCCAAAGGTCGCTTTTATTTTTCAGCGGCAGGAAAACGAACCATTTAGACTTGGAGAAGCCTGCCCCGCCTGGCCACTTTAATACTCATATTCACAGCTCAGTTTTCATCGTGTATCAGCGTATTCTAAGTCCCATCCGACCCAAACATCACACTAGACTATGTATCCACCCACGATACATTTACTGTATATCTTTGGACATCACTTAATGTTACATTGTTTCCGCTTATTATTGAACTTATACATCATGATCTTACATTACGCCGGTAAGGTGCCACACTTTAAATAAACGCTTCCCAGGGGCTGCCACAGGTCCCCCACGTCCCAGTTCAGAGATCGTTACCGACTAGCTGGTTAGCTGGTTAGCCAGCAGGCGCTAACCAGTAAGATTACTCACGATTGCCTTATGCCTCCCTCCTTCCTCCTGTTTTACGTGGCCGTCGCCGTCCAAACGGCACAATTAAAAAAGCATCAATGGAAACCTTCGGTTCTGCTTAAATATGCCTCGATTTTCCGTTGTAATTTACAATATCTAGCTACCTCGCTAACTTATTATAACCAGACAGCTTACCACCGCTTTTCCCCGCCCCTGCGACCCCTGATCACCGTTTTTATCGCTCACCATGTCGACGAACGCTCCACGCAAACTGTTGATCGGCGGCGGACAGCGCCCTCGGAAAACGTGCCGATGCGCAGCCTCCCTGCCGCACACACACACACTCATACACCTTCGCCGGTAATAAAGAGGCCCCACAGAGCCAGGAAATTTAATCGCGTCACCAGACACCCAGCCACGCCCCGTCCCTCCACGCGCACGGCGGGGCTTTCGGCCGCCCGAAGTCCGCAGCCGCAGCGCCACCTGCAGTCCGTGCGCCGTCGGCACCGCCGTGCTTTTACCACCCCCGCGCTCGAAGTCGCCGTTCCGCTTTCTTCACTATTTCTCCGTTGTCTCTTCTCAAAAGATGTCAGCGGAACAGAGTCGATCAACATGGCAGCAGTAACTTAAAACCAGCACCGTTATACCTCTATTTACATATATACATCTATGTAATAAACACTGGATAAACAGTAATGGAAGATATACGGGTTGATATTATAGCAGGCAATATGTTATAACTGTGCGCTATGTATTTATCGAGCAGATAATTCAAGCAAAGGAAGGTCTGTATGTGTACATAGACAAAATACAGCGAAGAGGGGAGCAAATTGAAGGGAACTGCTAACAATATAGGCCTGGTATTGTAATGGAGCCGAGGAAGAGTAGATCCGCACTTTGCCTTCTGGACAGTTCTAGTTTACGTAATGCCGTCATACCAGTCCCGAACTGGGCGTAATGAGATGTTGGGCCGAACTACATGTATCTGTGAAGAAATATGGTTTATGGTCGAAGCCCATATGGTTCTGTAGGCAAGCTTCACTGGCGCCCCCTGTCTGAGACAAAGTGAAATTGGCTTGGTAAGTTGGCGCCCCCTCAGAAGATGGCGCCCGAGGTGGCTGACTGTGTCACTTAATGGGTTGACCAGCACAGCTTTGTGTCCTGCACTACAGAATTTAGAATAAAAGTTCATTGATCTCCGGATCTGGTGACTGAGGAAACTACAGAAGCACTATGCTGTTCATTATCATCTTGGAATAGTGTTTGCAACACAGGGTGCAGCTAGTCCTGTAAAACGGCCATGTACTGTCATGGTTGTTATATGGCCACGCACAGCAAACCTAATCAAGAAAGTCGCAAACTACATGGTGATATGCTGTTAGCGAGAAACATTAGTTGCAGGCAAAAACAGCTATCACATCTAAAAGAATAGGACTTTATGTACATCTACGCATTGCAAGATCGTCTTAGATTCTAAAAATCTAAAACTATCATATAAAAACACAGCACCGTTTTTAAATTCATTTACATTTGTTTTTCGTAGACTGTGTGTAGCCATGTTGTCTTCAGTGCAGTGCTCTCCGCCTGCGTAATCCGCTGTATTTGTGCCCGTGCCCGTGCCCGTGCCCGACCGCACAGTGGCTGGCGGCTTATTGCTCCCGACTATAATGATGTTTCATGAACTACTTGCTGCATTTTCTGACCCCACAAGATGGTGCCCTACTTCCAGATGTCGGCAATCAACAAGTTAGCGGGTTCGGCACGTTCAGCTGAAGCGGATACTAGGCAATTCTCATAAGGCCCATGGGAGATGTTTATAATATAATTTATTAATGCGTTATTTCCTATTTAAAATGAATATAATTACATTATGGGCCACTGGCATCACTGTTTTCATTATTTAATTCATTTTGTTTGGTGTAAGTCATCAAGTATTGAAGTTCCCCTAACTTGTACTTGTACAACTGTGCATGCATGTGACAAATAAAGCAACCTTGAACCCCATTTTCCACATCAGATATGTGCATTTTAGTATGCGATTTTAGTGAGCACAAGGTTTTTCAGGAATGCATTAGCTGCATTGTAGCAGGGCTGAGTGTACTTTATTAATCTTCAGAGCGAAATCAAACCTCATCATATCTGCCATTCCTGGATGGATCCTCAACAATGTTTAACAGCCGGCAACAGACGTGAGTTGAAGGCATCTTTCTACTTCGTCCAAACATTAGTCTGTCTGAAGGTGTAAAAGGCAATTCAGCAGGCCGTATGTTTATGCTGGGTTATGTGTCTGGGTGCGCCAGCCTCGGGTGCAGGTGGTTTCTGAGTGGCAGTCATGCAGCCATGCAGCAAAGTCTTGCTTTGTGAAAATCGTGACACATGGGTTCCGTTCAGACTGGGTCACAGGGGTGTTGTATCTATCCCTGCCGGTGAGTTTTGAAATGCAACCACTGTGCCTCTTTGCCAACAGGGTTTGTCCTGTGTCTTCTGTCATGAATCCACTTCATGCACGATTCAATGGCCAATTGCTGGTGTTTGGCTCTGTGGGTCAAGTCTCTGTGTCTGTAATCAGAAGGGTGTGTGTTGAAACCCCATGGAATGATGTCAGAGTTGGGCCCCCGAAACAAGGTCCCCCAGGGGACGGCTGAACCTTCTCTTTCAGTTGTATCTCTCTTTTGATAAAATTGTCTGCTAAACAGATCAATGTAAAACACCTACTAGAACTGAAACAGAAGAAAATAGATGTAGTAGTTTTCTGTAGAGGGGATACAGAAGTGGTGAGGATGATGGACCCAAGTCTTACTAACCAGGGGAGGCGTTATGAAACAGAAGCGTTTTGCTTTAGTAAGTATATTTATCAATATAGCTCTACAGCATTTATAAATGCTATATTCAGACACCAGAAGCCCATGTACTGTATAGCTTCTCTTACGGTAATATTGGTCGGAATTTCATCGTACAACGGTCTGTATAGTTTGATCTGCTCCAGAGCGGGAGAGCGGTGAGCCCCACGTAGTACGGTGTTCATTTTAGGACATCCTCAGGTCTTGTGAAAAAATCCGTCAGACTTCAGACGAAACGGCATCAGACATCAGACTTAGACAAAACGGCATCAGGTGTCAGGAAA
>JAODLC010000045.1:2512645-2536494 GCA_026781145.1 Hippopotamyrus pictus | reverse complement strand
TTAAAACCAAAGTAACGGCATAGCTCACTTCATGTCACCTTGCTTATAAGCTACAGGCTGTCAGCAATAGTTGTCTCTGTCTTCCATCCATGTAGCTTCTTTGTAGACACGTGAAATAAGTGTGACTGTACCTCTCAAAGCACAGATTCTAATCGGCTTTTGCGTAGGGAACTTCTTAGTATATTTAAACGTGTGCAATAGAGACGTACAGCACAGTTTCAAGTATTGAAAATTTTCAAAATGGTTGAATCCTATAGTTAAAAGTTGTAGCTATCATGATATACTACCGATCTGGTATATCGAAGAACATTAGAACATATGGAAGATTTGTGGCGCTATTCTGTGTGATTTGTTCAGAAATACGGGCTGAACTAGAGGCCGTTAAATCCTCCGTTAACCATTAGCTGCTGTCTGAGTGCATTATGCATATTTTTATGTTTCGTAGCTGCGTGCGCTTTGCTGCAAGGAATCCGTTGGCAAGACCTCGCTCCCTTTCCTGCCTCGGGCTATCTTAACGGCCCCGCCGTTGTCGTCGGTAACCAGATCCGCTCTGCAGCCGCTGCAGTCAATCCTCCGCAAGTCAAATCCATCCTCTGCGCGGCCACACCCGCGACCGCAGGACTCCACCTGCGGCGAGACTTCCGATGCTCGCCAGAGGCTCTCCAGAGCTGAGTGAAAATGACAGGCAGAGCTTAACCACGCGGTGTTTGTTTACTGGGGGAAGACGATACCGCACAAGGCCCGTGTTACGGTGAGCGTGCCAGGTTCTTAGGCTTGTCAGCTTGTGGAAAATGCTCATCGTGATGAATCCATATCAACGCATAGACTAGGCAAAAAATATTTATAGTTAAATTTGATGCAAGGTTGTGATCACCCTCGATATAACGATATCGTGATCCCGCAGTCGTCTGCTGCGCTAGTCACTATGCGGAGGATCTGTGATGCTCAGCCATATTCTGTTCGCTATTTTTAATTAAGCTCATCTTGACTTTTGCCTCTTGGGGAGAGAGAGCGCCCCCCACTGCCCTCTAGGGTGCTACCTTGCCGAAGGAACAGCAGGGGAAAGGCTGTTGTACCCACAAAACCGAACCTGAGTAGCTTCAGTAAAATAGCAGCTGGTTGAAGGTCAAGAGTATCAAATGGTAAAAAAAGTGTGGTCATTTGCCTGCTGTGGATAAAATGTCTGCTAAGCAAATAGATAATGTAAAGTATTTTGCGGGTGTCTGGTTTCACTGATGAATCTGTTGCTTTGTCCCGCCCCCCCACAGCTGGCCATCAATCACATGCATCCTAAATGTTTTATGTGGCGGATGTATGTTTTTTTCTTTTATTGACTAGACACCGGTTTTGTTAAGTCATTTTTACCTGTCATCACTGGTAACTTAAGTGTGTGTGTGTGCCTGTGGGTTTGTATTTACCACATTGTGGGGACCTTTGGTCTGTACAGAGTGGTAAAATCTGTAACTTTTTACCTTGTGGGGCTGGAACCCACAATTTTAAACCAGTTTTGTAAAAAATCTGTGACTGCAATCAAAAAACTAATTTTTTTTTGGTTACTTATGATTAAGGTAGGGTAGGGTCAGGGTTATAGTTAGGATTGGGGTTATACAGAGTCCCCACAAAGATATAGATACCTAATCTGTGTGTGTGTGTGTGTGTGTGTGTGTGTGTGTGTGTGTGATTACAGTAAGGGTGGATTCTTTAAGAGTGAAGCCATGGTGGCGTGAAACTTTACACCGCTGCAGACTCTGATTTGCACACTTATGCAATTAGACAGTGATGTACTAACTCCTGTGGAATCTGACCCAGCCTGCCTCTTCCAAGTGAATTGATGATGAAGTGGGGAAAAATCATTGGAGACAATTCTAGAAAGATCCGTACAATATAGTCTTAAATGTTGAATAACTGGTGTCTTGGCAAAACCAAGTATTTAAGTTGTGCCCTGTAAGTGACCTTGCAATTTTTACCTCCCACTCCAAAGAACACCCCCTGATTCCCCATTTAACTGTGACTGCCTTTGGGTGCATTTTCCCTTCTTGTGCACGGTGGATGTTTGTTTGCTTGATGGGGGTGGAGTCTTTGTATGGCACTTCCTGCTACAGAGCGCTATTCAGCTGCCACACAATGGGAATGGATTTCCGAAGTCGCGTGCTGGCTGCCGCGTGCATAGAGTGGTCGCTCACTCTTCGCACGATGCTGTCGTTGCGGTTGGGTTGGTGTGTTTTTCCTTTCTCCCCCCCCCCCCCCCCCCCCCCCCCACCTTGAGTCCGGAGTTTGAGCTACGTACGTGGAGATCAAAAAGAGCTGTCCTGTCAGGGTGCATGCAAGGGGGCGATTGTGTATTTGGGTATCTGCGGCCTAATTAGGGGTGAAACAGCTATGAGCAAGCAGCACATCAGTTTAATGTGTAAGCGAAACCGTAACGGGGTAGGAGGTGTTGCTGGGGGGGGGGGGCTTTCTGCTCTGGAATGCATTTTCTTTTCTTGCGGCAGAACAAACGTATCCAGTTTGGGCTGTCAGAATCTCCAGCGGCCGTTAGCAGATCTGTTTGCTTTACCTCCTTGCACTGACACGCGGATAAGCCCCCCCCCCCCTTTGTCCTCCGCTCCTGCAGGACTCCGAACGCTTCACCTTCACTTCGCGCTTCGAGGAAGGTCGCGAGAAGTGTCCATACGACCCAGCTAAAGGATACACCGGCCTCTTCGTGGGTAAGGGGGCGGAGCCTCCGTCGTCACAGCAAGTCTGTCAAGCGGCATGCTTATCGGACCGCAGAGTCTCTTGTTATGTGAAGAGGCTTCCTGTAGGGGGCAGTCCAGGTGGTCCTCAGGGACAGAGTTGGGAGCTGTGAGTGTGTGTGCCTGTAGCTGACCTCTCTGATATCAGCATCAGAGCCGGGATGGGTTGACTGATACATACACCCCCTCACTCCCTGCCAGATGGCGAGATGTACACGGCCACGCAGTACGATTTCCGCAGCTCCCCCGACATCCGTCGAAACTTCCCCAACCCTGTGGTGAAGACCGAAGAAGGTCCCATCCGCTGGCTGCTCGGTGAGACCTGCTGGGGGGCGGGGGGGGGGGCTGCCTTGGGCTGGATTTCTTGCTTAGCTGGATACCTTACAGGATCTGAGGTAGTCTGAGCTGAACGCAGATAAAGGCCTTGTGGAAGACCCCCCCAGAGCTGGTGTCAATGTGCATGTACTGACAGTCTCTCTGGGACAGACAAAGGGGTGACATGAACACGGTTTGTCCCTAAGCCTCAGCAGGTGGTCGACTGGAGCCATTTACACCAGCCCGATGGATCTCGGCCCGGCCCAGCGTCGGACAACAGGCCCGCATCCTGCATCAATATTTATAAACTGCTTTGCAAATATTTGCTCACAATATAAACTCGTGCGAGAGGCAGCCCAAGTTGCGGTTGCATATTTGTGCGTGACGAGCAATAGGTGGGCAGCCATGTTTGTATCCATACCGCTTAGAGGGGCAAGCTGGGCCACGCGTGTCACGTGTGAGTGCATCTTTCTCTCCATGTGTCACGTGTGAGTGCATCTTTCACTCTGTATGTCACGTGCCAGTGCATCTTTCAGGGCACACAAAGAGTGAATTCTGCCCCAGTCTTCGGATGGACTCAGCAGTTGTAGCTGAGGGGCGATAATTTTTCACATACACAAACTTTTTATCAACAAACAAACACAATCCTGTCTAATACAGTTTAAGTTTTTACCACATTAAATTGTTTTTATGAGGTGACCAGTGGTGTCAAAACCTAGAGTCATGGAGCCATAGAGGCTGCTGTCAGTGGTTTCACTAGTTTCATTGGTTTTGCTGGTTTCACTGGTTTATCTGGATTCACAGGTTTTGCTAGTTTCATTGTTTTCACTGATTTTGTTGGTTTCACTAGTGGTCTTCACTAGTGTACTCACTTTGTATGCCGCTGTTTTTCAAGAAAACTTTTTTGTGGAATGGCGATTTACTGTGACATTTGGTGCCTGAAGTTGGATTTAAACCTGTGTCAGGTGATCTGCCCTGGTGAGCATCCAGTAGTGCAAATGTGTAAAATACCCTGTGCTGGATGGAGGCTATTTACCTGTGGCTTGAATCCCAGGCTGAAGGGGCGATATGTGTGGTTCCAGAGGCCGACTTTGTGGGATCCGCCATGCTGCGGGAGAGCATCAACAGCTCCATCGGGGATGATGACAAGATCTACTTTTTCTTCACGGAGAGGAGTCAGGAGCAGACGGCCTACTACAGCCAGACCAGGGTGGCCAGGGTGGCACGCGTGTGTAAGGTGCGTCAGCCGTAACGTTAAACAGACATCGACAGTTACCAGGAACCACGTCAACGCTTACCGTTACCATGACAATGTCCAAATCCACCTTCGTCTCCACCACTGGTGGCTTTGATAAAGTTGATGATGCAGTGGCTGTTCCTTCCTCTATAGAAGCTTGGTTCTAATGTGATTAATGCTCCCTCCATGGATCTAATGAGACGGAACACTCACTCTGAGAGTGCATGGTTCTGATGAGATTGATGCTTCCTTGCAGAAAACATGGTTCTAGTGAGATTAACACTGCCTCACAGACAGCATGGTTCTAATGAGATTAATACTCCCTTGCAGAAAGCGTGGTTCTAATGAGATTAACACTCCCTCGCAGAAAGCATGGTTCTAATGAGATTAATGTTCCCCTTCAGATAACATGGTTCTGAGACGGAACACTCACTCTGAGAGTACATGGTTCTGCTAAGATTGACGCTCCCTTGCAGAAAGCATGGTTCTAATGAGATTAATACTCCCTCGCAGGAAGCATGGTTCTAATGAGATTAATACTCCCTTGCAGAAATCATGGTTCTAATGAGACTAATACTCCCTTGCAAAAAGCATGGTTCTAATGAGATTAATACTCCCTCGCAGAAAGCATGGTTCTAATGAGACTAATACTCCCTTGCAAAAAGCATGGTTCTAATGAGATTAATACTCCCTCGCAGAAATCATGGTTCTAATGAGATTAATACTCCCTCGTAGAAAGCATGGTTCTAATGAGACTAATACTCCCTTGCAAAAAGCATGGTTCCAATGAGATTAATACTCCCTCGCAGAAAGCATGGTTCTAATGAGACTAATACTCCCTTGCAAAAAGCATGGTCCTGATGAGACTAATACTCCCTTGCAGAAAGCATGGTTGTGATGAGATTGATACTCCCTCGCAGAAAGCATGATTCTAGTGAGACAGCACACTCCCTCTCAGATCGAAGCATTCCTACCAGGTGAATGTTTGCTCTCAGAACGCGTGGTTCATGCTTCCTCTTTCTTGCACACAGCCCTTGCATATACTCCACTCAGCTCCTCCCAGAGGTTAGTTTCTGGTCCCCAGTCAGGACTGCTTTTAAATCCACAGCTGATGCTGCACTGACTGGTAACCAGGCCAGCGAATACATCAGGCAAGCCTCAGAGTGGAGGGACGACGCTGAGCTGCGTCGGTGTAGGTCTGCCGGTGTCCCCCGCCAGCTAAATGGACGTGCGGAATGTACTGGCTGTCACATGGCTCATGGCGTGGGGGCAGGGAACAGTCAAAGTGGCGGTCAGAGAACACGGGAGCAAGGAGCATGTGCAGGTCTGGCTCAGCAAATCCCAAAAAATGCAGGGAGAGAGAGCCCCCATCCAAGTGATACCCCTGGCCGCTCTGGCCCCTCTGCCCCTGAGCTTTTGGATCCAATCCTCAGATGGCTGAAGAGTAATTAGAGGGATAATTAATATGGTAACGAAGACTCAGCATGAGCCATAATGTTTAAAACACGTGATGCAGTAACAACACAGACGAGGCTGAGGTCTGCCTAACGGCACGTGTGTGTGTGTGTGTATGTGTGTGTGTGTATGTGTGTGTGTATGCGTGTGTGTGTATGAGTGTGTGTATGAGTGTGTATGAGTGTGTATGTGTGTGTATGTGTGTGTGTGTATGTGTGTATGTGTGTGTGTGTGTGTGTGCATGTGGGAATCTCGTTCGTTGCCTCGGTGCGGGCATGCTGCCACTTGCCTCTGCACCCGTGCATGCATGTCTGTGTTCTTTCCCGAGGGAGCCCAGAGCTCTTGCCCAATCTCGGGGCAGGCTGGTCTGAACTCGCTCCGTGTTTGATGGTGAGCCCAGATATGGCAGGAGGGATAGGGCACATCTGTGAAGTTCATTCTGAGGTTTCAGCCCCACGGCGTATGGATGGATCCCTCCGGCATATGATGTCATTTACTGTGGCCCACATCACTCTGCACGTGACCTTTGACCCTTGTCTCTGGTCCATTTCCTTAATTAATAGAGCAGCGACTGGCCACCAGAGTTTGATTTAGTCCCCCCTCCCCCATCATAAAGCTTAAGAGAGTGTGACTGCGGTGCCCCCCCCTTACCGACCGCCGCTCCTCCATCTGCTCCTCCAGGGGGACTGGGGGGGCCAGCGCACCCTGCAGAAGAAGTGGACCTCCTTCTTGAAGGCCCGGCTGCTGTGCTCCATCCCCGACTACGAGTTCCACCTCAATGTGCTGCGTGATGTCTTCGTCATGGAGGCCCCGGGACAGGCCTCCCAGGACAGTATTTTCTACGGCATCTTCGGCCTGGAGTGGTGAGGCTGGAGCGGGATTTGGGGAAAGGGCGGGTCATGAGGGGAAGGAGGAGAAAGCCATCGGTAGAGCCAGCCCTGGGGGCGGGATTTGGGCCTCAGCTCTGTAATCATTTTTAATGCGTTTTTTAATTTAACTTCTATCAAATTAAGCCAGTCGACCGAGAACTGGGACGTTTGCTGAGCTGCAGTGTTTATTAAAACTGACGTTATTCAAACAAATGTAGGTTAAACAGAGCAGCTTCAAATAATAATAACAAAAAAGGAAATACCAACGAAGAATAAGGGGAACTTTACAGTCTATGTTAAGAAAAGGGTCTTACAGTCATTTTAAAAATATTATAATGATAAACTGTGAAGGATGCAGAGATCTGGGTGAGCCTGGGACTGCAGGACGGGATCTGGGTGGAGCTGGGCTCTGGGGGTGTGTCATTCAGTAGGGGGCGGGGTCAGGGCAGTGCCCTAATGAGACCTGGCTCGGGCTGTTTGGGAGATTTTGAGCTGATTGCTGGGTGGATGTGTGTCAGAGAACTGGGCCAGGGATCGAGGCTGAATAAAACCGTGTTTCATCTCCTGAGGCTGGTGAGGACATCGAGAACCCTCCAGGTCCCCTCCCCCGGCACTGGGCTCTAAAGAGCCAGCAAAGCATCTATGTTTAAAGCCCGCCCTCCACGTCCCATGCTGGTGCGCCGCAGATCGACCCTCGGGGTCCAGCTGCTTGGTGAATCTTTTGGGGTTGGGGTGGGTTGAGTCTGGGTTATGTTGTGTTTCGGTCTGGATGCAGACCATAGTCCACCATTTGAGTACCTCTGATCTATATGATGCACAATACTACCCAGGTGTGATAAACACAGTGGAATTCGAACGCATCTAAATCTCATTCCTCATTTTGCATTTACATGATTATATGGGGAGAGTATAAAACTTTGACAAGGCTCTGTTTGACCAGACTGGATTAATTGGTAGTTGCCTGTTAGCCTCCAGCCACTAGGGGTGCTGCCTCCCATATCAGTCAACTTTTGCAAGTCATCTCTCCATCTCTTGTGAATGTTATGCAACAGTGGAGCACTGGTCTGAGTTGGAGCTTAAAAATCATCAAGGGCGAAGCATCCCCTGCTCTGCTCTCAGTCTTTTCTTCTATTTTTTTCCAGCTTCTCCCTCCTCTCCAAGCACCTCCCCCACTTTTTGTCCAGCTGACCTGACCCTTTGGCTCTGTATCGGCCGCCCTGACACCCTTTGGCTCTGTATCGGCTGCCCTGACTCCCTTTGGCTCTGTATCGGCCACCCTGACTCCCTTTGGCTCTGTATCGGCCGCCCTGACTCCCTTTGGCCCTGTATTGGCCGCCCTGACTCCCTTTAACTCTGTATTGAGCGCCCTGACTCCCTTTAACTCTAAATCGGCTGCCCTGACTCCCTGTTAACTCTATATCAGCTGCCCTGACTCCCTTTGTCTCTGTAACGGCTGCCCTGACTCCCTTTGACTCTATAATGGCTGCCCAGACTCCTTTTGGCTGTATCAGCTGTCATGACTCCCTTTGGCTCCATATCGGCTGCTCTGACTCCCTTTGGTTCTGTATCAAGTCACACTGAGTCGCTCTGCTGTCACAGTGACTTTGCCAGCGATGTGTCCCACGCCAGTTAGTCGTCTGACAGGGCGGATGTTCCAGTTTACAGACAGAAATGGCCAAATGGTTCCTGAAGCAGTCTCAGCCTGTCATCGCGATGAACGAACTGATCCAGGATCAACTCTTTCAGCGCTGATGACCCGGCCCATTTCCCTGTCATTCTCCACATGCAATTGTCCAGCTCATAAGCTGCGCCCAAACTGCCAGGAGCCTGAGTCATTTATGGCGTTTACAATCTCTCTCAGTGGAAATTCACACCCCGAGCAGAGCAGAAGCCCCCAGTCGATGGCTGTAGAATCGTTAACCTTGCCCCTCACCTGCGGAAAAAACGCTCTTCCACAGGAAAAATGTGAAAACATCTGCAGTGTGCCGCTATTCCATCAAGGAAGTGCAGAACGCCTTCGACGGGCCCTACATGGAGAACCAGGACTCCAAGTGGACGGAATACAGAGGGAATGTTCCGGAACCACGACCCGGCTCGGTGAGCTCCCATACGCCACCATACTGCATGCTGGGAGTTGCCGGTACCCGGTATACAAATTCCGCAAGCTGTTTTAAAAGATGCTTAGCATCAAAAAAGATACTTGAAAAAATCAGTGTCTGACCCCTCAACATCGAGACCCTAACAGTCAGTCAGGTTTACAGGAAGCTGTCAGGCTGAGTCAGGATTAAGGCGACATTCATTAAGCACGAGACAGCCTGCTTATCCTGACAGGACCTTGCGGAAACATCGACGTGAAAGCCACATTTCCGTGTCAGTTTAAGGAGTGAGTGACATCACTGCGTAGCGCCTCCTAGGGGGAAGTGAGAACCCAACTGGAATCTCCAGTGTCACTCTGTAGAAGGGAGGTGAATATGTAACTGAAGGAACTGGCTGTAGGGTTGACGAGCTCCACAGCTGGTGAAGGCATTGCTGCCGTTTCTGTTACTTACATGTTCAAACATGACACAGAGCATGCAAACAGCGTGACTGTACCATAACCCTCGTCGTTCCAGCCACAAGTCATGCTATTTGTTTGAATGCCCCCCCCCCCGCCCCCCAGTGCATCACGGACGCATTCAGGGCGAAGGGCATCAACTCCTCGCGCGACCTTCCAGACGACGTGCTTAACTTCGTGCGCAGACACCCGCTGGTGTCCCAGCACATCCGCCCCGTGGAAAATCGCCCCCTGTTGGTCAAGAGGAGGGTCAGCTACACCCAGATTGCTGTGCTCAGGGTGGCCGCGCTGGACGGTCAGCAGTACGATCTGCTTTTCATCGGGACAGGTGGGTTGCTGGTGACCTCTGACCTCCAAGTATGACTCACGTGGCCACATTCTTTGCAGGATTGTGAGAAATGCCTTCATCTTGGTTATTCATCTACGGTTCTCTGTCGTACCTATTCTGCTGATGACTTTATGGGGCCTATTAGGCCCAGGCAGACGTACGTTCCCGGAATGTTATGAGAATGTTGTCTGAGTGATGCCCCCCCCCCCCCCAGATGATGGCTGGCTGCACAGGGCCGTAGAGGTCAGAGGTCAGGTGCACATCACTGAGGAGCTGCAGCTCTTTCAGAAGCCCCAGCCGGTCGAGAAGATCGTGATCTCACAGGCACAGGTGATGTCCATATCCGCCCCAATCTGATCATCGTTCAGGGTTTGGGTTCACGTTCACTTGCAGAATCCATCGGTATTCATGTAAATGTCTCCCCCGCCTGTCAAGCAGAGTCAGAAGATCACCGCTAACTAGCTGGTTAGCAGAGCACGCTGCTTCAACATCTCCTAAATAAGGAGAGTTTTGTTTAATACTTAGTGTAATGACTGTCTGTGGTCAACAGAGGGGGCCAAACCTCTGGGGCGCCATGCAAATGCGTAGTATGAGTGGGACGCCACCACTGACTATGTGTCATTAAAAGCCTGAACAAGAAAATGTCGAGGAGCAGAAAACCCCGGAGGACGCCTCCCATTGGCTGATTTAATGCCATGAAGTGACATGTCAGCGCCTGCTTCCCGTCATGTAAATGCAGGGATGCTGCAGACAAGCATCTGTGCCACGTTGGCTTTGTGTGCCGGGACGTAGACATGCTAACATGTCCCTCTCTGCCCCCCCTAAAGAGGAGCGTCTACGTGGGCTCCCCCTCCGCTGTCCTCCAGCTGCCCCTCTCCACGTGTGGACGCTACTCCTCCTGCCATGACTGCGTTTTCGCTCGGGACCCCCTGTGTGCTTGGGATGGGGCCTCCTGCGTAGGGCTGCAGTCTCGTGCAGACAGGTGAGGGCCTGTCGAACTGGGGGGGGGAGGGGGCGGTTCATCCCGGGGCAGACATCTTTACATCTTATCTGTTCCCGTGCTGCTGTACAAATGTGGGGGAAAACACGGGATGCACGTGTGCACATGTGATTTAAACGTGTTCACTGGGGTATGGGCACGAGTGTTAGAGGGAGAGAGTGGCGTCACTGCGGGAAGTGGACTTATTCTATGCCCCGCCTCCTGGCAGGTCCAGCCTCGTCCAGGACGTCGCTGAAGGGAACCGGGGCTGTGGAAACCCCAAGGAGGATGGTGAGTGTGACCCCGCCCACTTCCAGACCTAACAGGGTGTGACCCCGTAGGGCTCCATGCAAAACGTGGGCCCCCAACTTCAGGTGGTATTGGATTCTGTGTTGGTAAACATTCACATCTTAACCTTAACCATAACTATAACCCAGTCCTTGGGCAGCTCCCACCAAACCCCTACCTGTTTAGTATCTGTGGCTCTCCTTATATGGCAATCCAGATAACTGCTCCACAATGCCCCCTAGCTGTCGGGAGTGTGATGCCAGGCCTTCCTGCTATTAAATCCAGCAACAAAGTGAAGCAAATGTCACACTCAGATCACTTGACACGCCAACACCATTCCAGTGTTCTAAAGGCCAGATCCCGCTAATGAAGTGTACCTCCCCGCAGACTCCACAATCCGCCGCAAGCGCTCCGTCATGTCCGGCGACGACGTGCTCCTGCAGTGCGAGCTGCGCTCCAACCTGGCGACGCCGCAGTGGACGATGGATGGCCGCGAGCTGCAGGGCTACGGGCTGGACTCGGGCTACCGGGTTGGGACTGACGGGCTGCTGTTGATTGGCGCTCGACCCGAGCAGAGCGGTCGCTACGTCTGCCTGGCCGCGGAGAACGGGCTGCGCATCCCGGTGGCCGTCTACACTGTGTGGGTCCGGCCTGGCCCAGGAGAGCCCACAACCCACACGCTGCTGCCAGACCCGGCCACCGAACAGCCGCTGCCCTCGCCGCCGGCACCGCTGCCACAGACCTTCCGGAACATGGAGACACTCTACATCTCGCTGGTGGCCATCCTGGGCGGCCTGTGCCTCGTGCTGACCACCGTGCTCCTCTACGTGTCCTTCTGCGCAGTGGCGGGCCCACACAGGGGCAAGCGGCTGCAGCACCAGCAGGGCGGCGCCGAGCGCAAGCGCAGCTCCCACCTGGAGCTCAAGACCATCTCCAGCCGCTGCAACGGCAAGTGGGAGGAGGCCGAGGACAGCGGGGCCGAGGGCAGCACCGGTGGTGGCTTCCTGCAGATTGTCCCCGGCGAGGGTCATTCGTCTCCTGGTAAGGAGCCGCCCCTACCCGAGGCTCCGCCCCTCCCAGCGCCTCCGCCCCTGCCAGCCTCAGAATATGCCAACGGGCTGTCGGCGACGCTGCCCAGCGTCCTGCGCAAGATGAACGGGAACAGCTATATGCTCCTGAGGCAGGCCGACCCTGAGAGCACGTCGCCGCTCTACCACTCCTTCACCGAGGAGCTGAACCGTATCCTGGAAAAGAGGAAGCACACCCAGCTGGTGACCAGCCAGCCGGACGAGAGTTCTGTGTAGCGCCCCTTAGTTGTGGGGTGGACTAACTGCTCCCTTTTTTAAGCCGTTGGCCACCTGGCGAATAGGGTGGTACTAGATGGCTGAGACACCCAGAGCTTTTTGCAACTTTCCGCCATCTTGTTGACCCATGCAACACACACACACCCACACCCACACACAGACACACACAGACACACACACACACACACACACACACAATGGCGCTATAATAATGCATAAAAAGCTCAGACATTTATCCTGCTAACACACATCTACCTCAGCAGACCCCAGGCAGGGGCACATTGACTATGCCACAACGCGTCCGACTCACAGATGACCCCCCCCCAAACTCCCAGGATCCTTTGCAGCAGAGCTCGACCCTTTGACACTGAAGGAGCCACACGGGTGTCTGTCATGCTTCTGTGTCCTGCTCCCATGGAACTTTTATGTAAATAATGACGGGATAGAGAGCAAGGCCAATGGGGCGGACCGGTCAGGGTGCAAGTGGAAGTCTCCGGATGTCAGTATTAGCCTTCTGTGAGGGCCTCTTTGGAGCGCTGTGAGGGAGACCACCTTCACAATATGGGCAGAACTGTGTGTGGGGGGGGGGGGGGTGTGTTGCCAGGACTTGATTGGCATATGGTTGTGGGATACATAGATCGGACAAGCAGGGAGGGTGGGGGCGAATGATGACTGTGATGGAGCTGGATCCAAAGCAGCCAGTTGGTGTATCTCTATGGGAGCTACAGGCCCTGGTTTGGCCCAGCCCAGGGCAGGAAGTGTCAAGGAGGAAAGACAAGAGAGGGGGGGGGGGGAGGCGTCACCAGGCTCTGAGGTGTGTCATCCGGACAGAACCTGCGTGCGCCGGACAGGAATGGGCTGGATAGGTTGCCATGGCAACGAAGACCAGCGGTAAGAGGTTTTCAGACCGTGTGTGTGTGCATGCGTGTGTGTGTCTGTACACATCAGTGATGCTTTCCGTCCATCTATTTTAGACCCACATCTTTACATAAGAGGTTTATATTAACTATGGATTTGTCATTTTTTAAAAGCATACGTCATATCGTGTATCTGTCCATTTAAAATGGGAGATGTTACCACACCGTGCAATCTTCATGTACGCCTGCAGGGCGGAGCTGTCAGTGCCTAGTGCTAACGATGGCATTGGGACTAGACTCACGGGGGGGTTGTTTGTACTCTCGTGGTAAGAGGTGAGCGTGGCGGGGGTCGCGCTGGCTCCATGTTTGGTCTTGACTAACAGGCAGAGCATCTGTGGGCCCGCCCCTCCCCTCCTGCCTCCTCTTCAAAGGGCAATTTTCAGCTTGCCCCTGCCCCCTTCCCCCCCGGGAGTACACTCAGCAGCAATTCCCCACTAATTAATTAGGACTGCCTTCCTTAGTGTGTGCGACCTTGTCCCCAAAAAAAGGGGGAGGGGTTGTACCACTCTGAGGGCCGGACGTGCTGCGATACACTTCTCCCGCCAGCAGGGGGCCCCCAAGGGTTTAGCCATGACCTTGGAGCCTCATCGGTTCCGCAGACATCCCTCTTGGCCACGTGGCAGTGTTTGAAAAACAGGCGGGTAACGGCAGTCAGGCGTAAGTGCTTTACGTTCTGGATCGGCACACACGTGATGCCTTTTAACGTCAAGGCAGGACACGCAATCTCATGGCTGTAAATTAAAACCAGTCAATACAACCCCCTGGACCCCCTTAAATGGGTGGAGACCTCACACCCCCCCAGTGCTCAACCCAAAGCTATGCCCTTGCGCGATGTTAGAACAGCCCTGTGGTACAACACACCACAGTATTGCTGGATGTATGTTCCTTTCATAAGGGTGTTTATTCCCAGCTGCCTTGCAAAACGGACATTAGACAATGGAAATGAGAGACATAATTAAGAACTCTTTTTGTTTTTTTTCTCAGATATGGAGAAGCTGGTCTGAAGTGTGAGCAAAGTCCGGACAGGTCCGGACCCACCTCCCGGTGTGGAACATATCTCCCACGCTTGTGGTTAGACGTGGCTGTTTCTGGGCTGGAGTCAGAGCAAGTGACCACCTGCTCCAGAGGAAACTTCCAGAAAAACGTGCCCCCCCCCCCCCCCCCAGAATCGGCCACGTTTAGCCATGTGGAAAAGGCCGCACCTGTATGACTGTTCTGGGAGGATCGCATTCCCTTGTCACCTTACTCCTGCAATAATCAGAACTGCCACATTTTTGAGGAATCATAAGAACCACGTAGAACTTTGCCACGAAATTTGCACTATTAGTCTGCCGTAAGGACTGGCTTAGGCTCTTCTGTTGCAGAACACTGTTCTCCTCGCTCTTCATTTTCTCCGGTACCACCGTCGGGTACCATACTTGTGATGGTGGCTTGAAGCAGAACAATAGCGTGAGATTTCCTAGCAAGACTGCTGCAGTGAAGACTGTGGTCTTCAAAGGGCATGAAATGTGGTGTTGCATGAAACCCCGGGGAAAAAGCTTGGTTGGACAAACTGAATCAACCAGCTGCATTCCGGGAAGGGGATCTAAGCAGTCTGGCTAAACATTTTTTTCGCTGGGTTCCATCCATGCTGTGTTGACCTCCATGTTGGTTCTTGACTAATCGCAATGTAAACAGGGCATTCCATAGACCCCCACCCCTCTGCCTACTGGTACGTCCCTGTTTCATAACAGAATACCCTTCTGCTTGGCTGTTTCAACTCCACACCATTTTCACAGCAGTATCAGAGCCCCTCCCCCTCCCCTGATTGGCTGACTTGACAAGGCCCATATTCCATAGGGCACTTTGTCAGGGCTACCCATCATGCCTTTGGGTCTCTTGTCAGGATGGTGTCGTAAGAGTGACCCTTCGCGCTCTATTTGCACACGTGGGCCATGCGTGATCAGTGGACGTGACGCAGCGTGCTTGTTTAGGCACGCCTTCATGCGCAGAGGTTTTACTGCCAGAACTCCACACCTGAAAGTGTACTGAAGCGAGTCAAGCTGACCCTGTCTGGCGGTGACAGGTAACGCCTTTAATCCCGCAGATGTCAAGAAGTGGCGGGAAGGAATTGAGGGACCAAAGCAGAGGAATGACAGCGCCATGTGTTTTGTGTGAGCAGATAATCCCAGATATTTACGTCCAGCTAAACATCCTGATTGAATAAGTGACGAAGCCTTAGTACAGTGACAGTTGTGGCAAAGTCCCAGGTGGAGGTGGGGGTCCATAGGGCAGATCGGCAGGGGGCCACACACGTCATGCTAAGCTGTATTTGTGGGTCTTTCATGCACAATCTCTAACTCCTCATGCAAGTTAAACGTGCACATACCTCACGCGCAGAGCACCCATAGGGGGCGCTGTCTGCAGAGGATGAATTATCAGGCAGATATGCTACAAATCAGATCCTGCGGCTAACAATAGCGGTTAACTTGGGATAAATGCACTGCTTCGTGACACTCCTGAAAACACTGCACAGCTTCCGCGGCTCGTCGCCTCCAGGTACAGTACAGTACTGTATTTACTTTTATTTTCACCGTATTATTATCGATTGCGTTTCTTGTTCCGACATGCCTACAAATTCGACTTAAAGACTGGATCTCGTTCGTAACCTGGGCACTGCCTGTACTAGAAAAAGTTAATTCTGAAACAATGGCCGGAAATGCTGAAATGCTGCAGGGTGAATACTGATTTTTGTGACACGAGTGTCCCTTTGAGCCAGAGATGGCATGCCCATCCGCGACCCTGCGGGTGACCGGGTCCCTTTTGGCCGACACGCAGCGTGTAAACGGTCTTGGCGCAGCACCAGTTGCAGGGTCTGTCGTGCCAGTCGCGGTGCCCGTTTGCCGAAGGTCAGATCCTGCCAGGATGGGCCGCTCCCCTGCTGGTGCGCTGGCCACAGGCGGGCGAGGGTTCTGCTAACGTCGCGATCGCGACAAGACCAGTCGCTGCCCACGTCAGGATGCTGCAGGAGCCTTTGGATTCACACCAGTTCTGATCCCAAACCTTCAAAAGAAACCCTGGAAAATAAGGCTGCAAGTTCAGGTGAGATTATAATAAGTGCCTCCCCCCCCCCCCACCCACCCCTGCACCATTTTGTGCTAAGCCAGGACCTCTCCAACATCACGCCATCGCTCTGGTCAGTTGTTCTCCCATCAATTATCAGCGTCACTAAACACTGCTGCGGCACGAGGTCAGGAGGCGTTTGAGGACGAGGCGTGCAGCAGAAGATGGGGAGGGGGGGGTTGCTGGTTTTTTTTTGGGTGGAGATTGGAGTTACATGTGACGACAGTATTAGGGCCTTTATTTACACTTTTGATCTTTCTAGTAACTACTTTCTCATTTGGACTAATTGCATATTTTATAAACATCCTGAGGTGTTCTGGCTTCTCCTACTAGGGCCGTGGTGTTTCAATATGGCCCCCCCCTGTGAGGAGAAACATGTTCTCATATGTGTAAATGTTTTCAAGTAAAAAAAAAAAAAAAAACAAAAAAGAAAAAAAAAAAGATGATGAAAAATGACTTGTACCATGTTCTTTGTGTTAATGTACCTTGTGATTCCATCCGTTAAACTGCCCCATTTAATTAAGTGGGGGGACGTCTACCACTGCGGTCTAATGAACCCCCATCCTTCCCCGCTACCATCTGGCCCATGAGCCAGAACTGGACGGACGTCATTCTTTTCTGAGGAATCCTATCTGCTGATGGTTTCTCTTTGAGGTCACCAGAGGCTTCGTGTTCCTCTCCCGTGATCGGTGCCCGGTTCCCGTGTGGCCACGACGCCCCCACGGTCAGGATGGACCGCTGCTCAGTGACCGACCCGGTCCTGCGACAGATGGTATTTTCACACCTGGAGTCAGCGTGGTGCGGCCACAGATCAGAGTCCAAATGGAGAATTCACCCCCAAACATGCCGACGGTGAAGAGGTGCTGTAAACAGTGACTGGCACCTGCTAAGGGGGGGGGGGGGGGGGCAGAGAGTGGAGTTAGCCCTTCGTATGAGGATTTTGGGTCCCCACCAGAACGCAGAAGGGCTCGACGACCCCTTCACCCTGCCTTAGACATCTACATGATTAATTGGGAACCCACAGTGCCCCCTAGTGTCAGCTTCAGGGACTTGCCGTCTGGCCTATGATGATGCAGTAGCCCACACTGCTGCTGTCAGTGTTCTGCCTTGCCAATTATTTCTAACCCTCCAGCAAAAGCTGTATTTCAGCACCAGTGGCGGGAGGTGATTTCATGCACGGAGCCCAGTTCCTCTGCACCGCGTAAGGAACGTGGTTTCAGAGCCTTTCCGGTCCCTGCATCCGGTCCCTCGCTCTCCGTGCCTAAAATCAGCCTTCAGAGGAGAGCAGGAATCAGGCTCAGCCCACATTGTCACAGGAGACACGTGCTCGGAGAGCTGACCTCAGCGTGACCCCAGCGGGGGCTCCGTCCCTCTCCTGTCCTCCATCTTCGTTTGGAGCGAGTCTGTTTGACGAAGGACAGCACCCACAGCTCCCCACGGCCCTGGCCAAGCACCCCGTCAGGCATCGGCGCTCCTGTGACGCACTCACACATCCTAAATCCCGTTACCCAGGAAGTGTGTGAAGGGCACTGACAGGAACAGGACTGCCCCCCCCACCGCACCAAGGCCAGGCTAGCATTGACCAGAGCTCAGCCGCTGTTGCTCAGCAACATGGACCATTCATTCTATTTTTTTAAGTCTAAATGTGCCTTTTTAAAATGAGGTGGGCAAGGCTTTGCGACACGCGGTTGGAACTGCAGGAAAATCTCCCATAATACAATGCAGCTTGGCCGCGAAGGGAGCCCAAAGGAACAGAGTGTGGGCAGCCAGCAGCCGTGGAGGGCCCGCAGGAGCCGGGATGGCCCTCCGCATTGCACGGAGGAACAACAAGCCAGCATGTTTACGCGAGTCACAGGGCAAGATTTGGTGCTAAGATCAGGGCAGGGGCGCACGTCGGCCACATTCCAGGAGCACTCGAGCGAGGAGGCACGAGTGAGGTCTAGGGAGATCTCGCACGCCAGCGCGTCCCTGCAACCTGAATTTCCAGCCTCCCCAAGCACCAGTCGATCAGCATGTCAGCTCGTGCTGCGCTCCCCTCTGGGGGGGTGGGGGAGCAGAATGTCAAAGTCTCGTCACCAGTTACAAGCACGTGCAAGAAAATCAATTATCAAACCCATCACAGCGCAACATAAAACAAATAAACCACTCTAACTGGTGGCTAATTAACTATAATGGGAGACTCTCTATCCCAGTTAAGTGTAAAAGCCTATATAAAAACTGGGGTGGGTGTTTAATGCACATTGGCCATTTTCCAACTCAACTCAACATTGCAAACAGTGTGAAAAGGCCTCCGGAACAATCTACGCAGCTGGTACAAGCACCTGTTACGTGCCTCAAACGCCGGGCCGGGCCGTCCCAGTTTTAGCGCCAGAATACGACCCACAAACATGTAAACGGATCATTCAGGATGTCAGGAAACAATTTATTTCAGCATGACGGACAAGCGGAACACCTCAAAGGGATGGAAAAAAAACAAAGAAAGCTAGGAACCTGCTAGACTGTGTCCGACTCTCCAGGCCGAACAGACGCGGTCGCTGCTCCCCACACAACCTCGAACCCCAAGGCGGCGCCATCGATGGTTGGAGTGTCACATGCCAAAATATCAACTGCCCCCCCCGCGACAGTTCACAGTACTTCTCCGGACCCCACCTCGGCCTCATTCCGGCTGCCTGTCCTGAGGCCGGATCATGCCCAGGGAGGACAGCCGGTTGACAAAGGGGTGCCACTGGCCCTGGATGCTGGGGCTGTCCGTGTGGAAGGGCTTGCGGATGCGGATGATGTCCTGGCCCGACTGGTTGGCCAGCTGCCCCAGTATCTCTCCGATCTCCTGGGTCGTCTTCTTGTTGACGGTCTCCTCCCTCACGCTGCCATTCACTGCGAGATAAACACAAAAAGGTGCTCAGCCCGTCGTTTTCTCTGAGCCATGGCTTTCACAATGGCTACGAGGACAAACACGCGGCGTGTCTGTACAGGTTCACACAGCTGGCTGCTCTGCGATGCAATTCAGCTCAGAGCCCCCCCCCCCCCCTCCCCCCCCCTGGGGGCCTCAGGGTGAGCCGAGTTTAGCCCAACCGCGGCCCCGAATTCCTCCGCTGAAGTAACTACTTGGCCAGTCATCCTCCTTGGGTGTTTCAGGCGCTAAATAAAACCTCCTGAGGAGCATCTCAGTAGGAGCTGGACCAGGCAAGCCGGCCTCAAGCGGGACAACATCAGATCCTCTGATCTAACGTAAGAAGCATCGAGGTCATCATCAGCAGCGAGCCTTTTTTTAACACGGCCACAATGAATTGGGTCAACAGAAAATGTCTCTCAGGACACAGCGAGAGATTTAGCGAGGATTTAGCGTTAGGCGTGTGCGAGTGAGAAATGCTGCTAAGGCATCACACCGAATGTCGTTTGGTGTACATGAAACCATATCATTTATTTAAGATTAGAATGGGTCAGTGCTGGAAGACAGTTGCTGACCGAAGAGACCATTCTATGCAGGAGCCATGGAATTCAGAGGTGCTGTGACCTTCAATGCCTTCAGTAGTAAGAGCTCTTCCAAGAAAACACGAAGTCATTCTACGACAGCTTTTCTTCAAGCAAAACCAGGGAAGCAGCAAAGCGTGTGAAGGTGGGCGTCCTGCCTCAGAATGGGAGGCGGAGATTTTGGAGCCGTCTCACCAGTTCAGCAGGAGGTGTGAGGTTTCACCCGAACGAATTCCTCGGAGGAAAACAAAGCCGTCTTCCTGGTGTGCAAACAGATATCGCCACGTAGTCTTTCTGAGGCGCTACAAGCGTTCGTTTGGAAGGCTGAAGCGCCACACCTACGGTTATAATTATCTAAACAAACAAGTGGTCCCACTGTAACACAAAACCATTCAGTTAAAGAAAGGAGTGGGAGGAAAGGCCAGATTACAGCCACAAAACAACACACACAACAAAGCCTTCAACGTATTTAGCATGTACAGTCAACCATTCAAATATGGGCCATTCTCTCTCTCAGCTCATCATCAGCTCCCGGAACAGCTGTGTTTGTGTCCTGAGAGACACTTACGGAAGTAATACCCCAGTTTGCAACAGCACCACTCCAATACACCTCCACATTCACCCACCGGTGTAAGAACACATTCTGCACAGTGAGTCAGTAAAGCAGAGCCCTGGCCGCCAAGGCTGAGATGAGGCCACAGGGGCTTTTCCTCCATCAAGCAGGTCATACTTCACTCTGGTTTAGGGTCAAATCTTAACATAAGAGCCACCTGCACAATCTTTGCCCCCCAAAACACCCATAAACACATTTTTAAAAATTCCTAAACCAAAGCATTAGTTGGTGTCATGGTTGGGGGGGGCTCAGCGCTGGTTTTCTGAATAAGGGAGAGCTGCTGTTGTAAGTCACACAGAGTACAACATAAATCCTCATCCAAAAACCATCAGCAAATGTCAAACACAATAATCATTAGGGCACTATGTCAAACCCAGTAAACAAGAATCTATTTACCGCAAGCAATTTATTTACTGCTTCCCTAATTTCTAAGCAGGTATGCATTTGCCAAATATTAGAATTTGACAAATGCAAACTAAATAGACTTTCATTAGTGAAATAGTGAAATGTAGCAACTGTGTGTGACGAGCGCCCTCTACTGAAGGACGTTGGGGGAAAGAAAACGTGAGCGGCTCTGTGTCGGTGTCCTTTTTACACTCACGGTATTCTGCCACAATCTTGGCTACTTGGACGGGCTGAGGGGAAACATAGACCACGACTCCGGGATTTTTCCTGGCGAAATCCACCACGCCATCTTCAATAAACTCTCTGAAATAAGCACATCAGCAGAAACTCAGTTAAAATCAAGTCAATCACTTGATAGAAAACAATAATGCGATTGAGAACCTAAGGTGGATCCCTGAAATCATTTATCCTTATAGCTTGTTTTCTCAAGAGAAATAATCTGCATGTAAATGTAAATCAGTTACATTTTCAATGGAAGCTGAAAGAAACGCAACACTAAACCTGGCTAACAAGCCTTTATTAGATTAGTAGAAGTAAGAGTCAAGAGCGTCATCCTAAAAAAGTAGATATGATGGACTTGGCCTCGTTATGGCTTTACATTTCTAACGAGTGTAGGACCAATACTGATGATGGACCAAAGACCATGCTTATGCCGTATTTCGATTACCGTTCCAAGTAGCGCTGAATAGTTAGTTAACTGACTGCAAACCTGGCTCCAAGGGATCCCTGTCCGTTCTTGGAAAAGATGAGCGAGACCCTCTTAAGCTGACAGACGTATCGGCCCACGCCGTTTTGCAGCACGCTTCTAAGGAAGCGACTCGAGGTGCCCCTGGCTGTCATGGCAGAACGGTAGTAAAATGTTACATACGAGCCGCTGCGCCGACCACCATCACGGAAGAAAATCTGCTAGAGGACAACGTGAGGGACACGGACACGCAGACCGGTACGCCACCATTTACCTTCCTACCGGAAACACGGACGCATTATCACCTGCCCTTACTATTTTCTATATTCTGCCTTAATATATTAAATTGTCCATACATATATATTACAACTATTTAAAAGCTAATAATACAGCATGTCACAAACAATAAATCTAATATAATTTCTTTCCTTCCAAAAATGTATCCTCGTCACTCTGCCACACGGACGTATTTTGGTGTGAGGACAGCCATGGATCCGTGAAAAGCACATGAGAACTAGACGCAAGGTGAAGGTAAGTTGATTTTCGTCATTAAATGCGTTTAAGTGTAAAGGTTTAGTATGCATACGTTTCCATAATAGCAAGGGAATGCTGTTCATTTTGTTATCCTGTTCTTCATTTTATTTGTCCGTAGAAATGACGGGAAGGATATGGCGAATGTAATCTAACGTACTGTTACTTGGCACTGCTGTTTCAGCACATAACCCGCGATGTAAAATAAATGTCTCATTGTTCTGTGCTATACTAATTGTATTACAATACATATATTCAGATAAGTATTCGTACGGTGTTTATTAAAAACTAGTGCATTAAAAGCGGGATAGCCTTTAAAATATTAAAAACATATTTAGCATAAGTGCAATATTTTTATTACGACTATGACCATTCTAGACTGTGAATTCTGGGGATTATTCATTCCGGACATATGGGAGATATAGCGGAATTTTATTAATCCGTCACAACCACACGAGCATCAATGTTAAGTCCCTCCTCTTCCGCTTCTCCGCGCCTTTTCTAGCCAATCAGGGCGATTATTATCCCACGACAACAAATCAGCAAAAGGCTCCTCCCTATTCTGCACATTTATTTGAACAGAACATGAGTAGGAAAAGCGCTTCTTTTGCCCATGCGTTGCCATTCTGATGCGATTTAGACACACTCGTTGAGTTAGTATATTTATGTAACGAATATTTACTTGCTTAATAACAAACGCATTAATTGTGGCCTGCATGTGTCTGTAAATAAGTTTTAGGTGATGTATAATGCTTAGCGTCACAACACTATGGTTTTAGGTTTAGAACTTACAACCTTAATAAGTGTGAATCTTTAGCCTCAATATTATCATCTGTATGTTAAACGCCATGCTAAATATTATGGCTGTCCATAGCTTAGCACTGCATCTGATGGTGTCCTGCTAACCTACAGATGTGAGAAGCCTGATGATTGGTTGGAGGAGATGTGGAGGTTCAGCTCTCTCTTCAAGCGTGTTACGCGTCTCAGGCAGGCTAGCCTCTGCTCTGGAGGGCCGCTTCTCCATCATTACAGCTTCCCTCCTGTGAGATGTGGCCCCACAGGATTCGCCTCCCTGTGGACTGCCCGTGCCAGTTCACCCTGGACCCACTTCCCGGGACTCCTGGAGCTTTGCAGGACTTTCAAGAAGAATGCCAAGTCCTCGCTGGACTTCCCCGAAACGCCAATCACGGTGACAGATATTAAGCAGTATCTGCGCTCACGGGAGATCCTGTTCCGGGATGGATACAGCTGCCTGCACTCCCCCACCTTCTTCCGGGCGGACACGGCGGTTAGTGAGCGGGAAGCCTTCACCCTCTTCATTGACAAGACGACGGGCCGCTTCCTGTGCATGGAGACGCTGGTGGAAGGCAGCTGGGAGGACCTGCAGGACTGTGTGGAGGTGATGCACAGGGAGGGCTGCAGCTCGCTCAGCCCTGACGTGCTGCTGGGGTATCCGGAGAGCCCGGAGGAGCAGGAGGAGAGGGAGACGCAGCTCGGCGAGGCACGCCGCATTTACTCCACTGCCCTGCCACTGTCCGAACTCCCTGAGGAGGAGGCCAAGCTGGCGAAGACCATGTTTGCCATTGGCCGCGTCTCCAATGCCACACTGAAGCGCTTCGGTGTGCGCTTCCTGCGGCCCACACGCAGCCTTGTGTTCCCCTGGTTCAGCCCACGGGACGCCACTCTCCGGGGAGTGAAACTGCTGTCTGCTTGCGGTGAGGCCGCTGGGGGCGTGACCTACCACGACATCACCATCCCGCGGCCAGCCGCCTACCTCAACCTGTTCGGCCTGCCGCTGGTTGGCCGCAAGGATGCGGAGGTGGTGCTCACAGGCAGTGAGCTGGACGCCCTGGCTGTTAACCAGGCCACAGGGCTGCCTTGCCTGGCTCTGCCACGTGGCGTCTCCAACCTTCCACCCGTGCTGCTGCCCTACCTGGAGCAGTTCAAGCGCATCACCCTGTGGCTGGGTGGCGACATGCGTGCCTGGGAGGCGTCCAAGCACTTTTCCCGCAAGCTGGGGCTGCGGCGCTGCTGGCTGGTGCGGCCTGGCGAGCAGCAGCC
>JAODLC010000045.1:2502077-2512545 GCA_026781145.1 Hippopotamyrus pictus | reverse complement strand
CAGCCCCGCCCCGCCGACGCGCTCACCACCGGCCGCAACCTGGGCCGCATCCTGCGCTCAGCCATCCCCGCCCTGCACAAGTCCATCGTCTCGTTCCGGCAGCTCCGCGACGACGTCTACGGTGAGCTGGCCAATGTCGAGCAGGTCTCTGGCGTCAAGTGGGCCCGCTTCCCTGAGCTGAACAAGATCCTGAAGGGCCACCGCAAGGGCGAGCTCACTGTCTTCACGGGTACGGCCCTGCCGATCTTAGATCATTAACTGACCGATTTCTGATGTGTCTTCTAACAGGCAGCCGTCTTGTCCAGGGTTTAGTCTTTCTGTTGGTTCAAGACTCTAGAACAGGCTTGGGCAGTTTGTTATGAGAATAAATCTGAGCTGAACCATGTCAGCTAGGGCCATTTCTAATACTTTCATAGGACATTAAATTAATGTAGAATAATAGACCAGTTCGATTTTGCTCTCTCTTTTTTGAAGGTATATGCAGAAATCAGTAGGATCAGTGCATTTTTCAATCAAACAATCAATTTATTTTATATAGCGCCTACATGTTGCTATTTAACTGTCCTTATTTGTTAAATCGCTAAGAAAATCCAACTAACACTTTTAGATAGTTTTCTCCTCCTGAGAGCTTGGCAGTTTGGGATAATGTGTCCCACCCGCCCTGTCTTTCTCCGCAGGCCCCACGGGCAGCGGCAAGACCACGTTCATCAGCGAGTGCACGCTGGACCTGTGCATGCAGGGCATCAGCACGCTGTGGGGCAGCTTTGAGATCAACAACGTGCGTCTCGCCAAGATCATGCTGAAGCAGTTCGCCCGGCAGAGGCTGGAGGACAGCCTGCAGGAGTACGATGCCTGGGCCGACAAGTTTGAGGACCTTCCTCTCTACTTCATGACCTTCCATGGACAGCAGAACATTAAGTAAGCTCCTGGCCCTCTACCCACCTGCTCCCCCCAGACTCAGCGGAATGCTATCAGCAGTGAGATGTTAAACAATTACTCACCAGGGATTTGAGGTCTGGCCACCATTGAGTCCCTATGGGCAGATTATTTAATCCCAGAGGGCAATGATATCTCCCTCTTCATGCACACGATTTAATTTTCAGATATCTTGCCCTCAGCACTGATAACCATAATATCTGTATAATGGCTTCGACTACAGCATATGAACTCTGGGATTCTCCCTTTATTACATGCTGCATAGTGACAAGAAAAAGGGGCTTTGGAGCACACGGAAGGCGGGTCACACTGCTCTGTCAATCATTACACAGTAACCAATGCCTAATCGGCATTCAGCAAAGTAATCAATGACAAGTGGAGTATAGTAGTGGTTGACGGTCCATATTGATCTTATTGTGAGATTTGTGGCCCCAATTCTCTGTTAGATGTTATGAAAGTTGGTGTCCCAGTCGCGTCAGTGACCGTCCCTCTCCTGCTGTGTCAGAACGGTGCTGGACACCATGAACCATGCTGTGTACCTGTATGACATCAGTCACGTCGTCATCGACAACCTGCAGTTCATGATGGGTCAGGAGAACGTCTCGGTGGACAAGTAAGGGCTTTGCATTTTCCATGTAGTTCTTAGACCACTGATTACATTTAGGGTATGATCAATGTGTTCATGGTGGGCGAATTTATTCAAGGTTATATGGGCTGTTCAGTGTGGTTTATACATGCATCAGCATTCTGCCTGCGTATCAGAGACCTTATCATTAAATACAAGCTCTTCACTTGTGGTTCTTCTTCTGAAAGTTATGTTTGCCCATAATTCCTTGTTCTACCCTCGTCCGTAAATGGTTTTAATCTGGTGACATCAGCATGGCATACGGCCCTCACTGCTGTTGAACTTGCGGTCACAGGTTTGCCGTCCAGGACCAGATCATCGGGGCTTTCCGGATGTTCGCCACCAACAGCAGCTGTCATGTGACCCTGATCATCCACCCCAGGAAAGAGGAAGATGACAAGGAGCTTCAGACAGCGTCCATCTTTGGCTCAGCCAAGGTCAGCCACAGCACCTGGGGGTTGCTCTGCAAAGCAAGGGGTAACGTAAGCTTAAAGTCATGATTGTCCTATTAGAGTTTAAGTAAGAAGCATTCCTGTTTGACAAACATGACTTCTAGTTTAAGTTAACCCAAATGAGAAATCTTGCTTTGTGGAACACCCCGCCTTGGCTTTCTGTTTGATGCGTAACTGAATAAATTTGCAAACTGATCAGCTGACTTTGTTCTTGAGGTGTTCTGTTGCTGGGTCTTGTTTTGAAAACTGAAATCTTGTAGGCCTTCACGTGATACAGATCGTGTTTGCTGTATGCATTATAATCCTCATAGATCACATATATCTGATGTATCAAACAATCCAAGATGACACCTCAGTGGCCTGATGGTGCTTGTGTGTATGTTTGGAGGTCCCTTCATTAGTTAACAAGCTCGTCATCAGAACTAAAGCTCTTGATTAACTTGGTAACAGTTGAGAGAGAGGGAGAATGATGAAAACTGGATATTCAGCAGATTGGTTAGATCATGGCTTCTTGTATGAGGAGCTTTTGTGCTGAAGCAGAGGTAAAGCCTCACACAGCGTGTCCTGCAGCTCCTCCGGGTCCCTCGCTTTGTACTGTGACTGCAAGTGACCGGTGTGCCCCCAACCCCCTGTCCCCGCAGGCTAGCCAGGAGGCAGACAACGTGCTGATCCTGCAGGAGAAGAAGATGGTGTCCAGTCCCGGCCGGAGATCCCTGCAGGTGGTGAAGAACCGCTTCGACGGCGACGTGGGCATCTTCCCGCTGGAGTTCGACAAGGCCTCCCTGACCTTCTCGGCGCCGCCCCGGGGTCGCAACAAACTGCGGAAGCTGAAGGGGGACAAGCCCGAGTCGGCGGAGGCTCCTGAGGCCCCGGGGCCCACTGAGAAAGCTGAGAAACCAGCCAAGGCGGCCAAACCATCGAAGCCTAACAAGGGGTCAGCGGGTGGGAAGAGCCAGACCAACTCGGAGTAGGAGGATCGGGTGAGATTGAGGACTGTCACCCTGCTGACGGCCTGGGGCGTGACACTGCTTCTGTCTGATCAGCAGGCTTTCAGATGAAGGCTGAGAGTGTTCCTGCTGGTGTCGAGGGGGGGCAGAGCGTCTTTGTCCGCCCGGCAGAACTGCCATGACTAGCATCTCTGACCAGCGAGCCGAAACGAGATGGCAGAATTATTTTTAACGAGCAGCATGCACACGGAGAGAGCAGAGATTTTTTAAAAATATGACCGCGAGTGGTCAGAGTCTCGGGGGAAACGGCTGAACCTTTACACTTCAGCATGTGGTGTAGGTTATGAAGATGCGCAGTCGCTGGGCCCTCCTGCTGGCGGAGCGCGGGCTTTCAGCCGTGACCTCCACAGCCCTCAGATAAAGAGCTCATTGGACATGAAACAGGGCATGTGGGGCTGCAGCTTGTCACCTGACTGCTAATGCCTAGGTCATGTGACCCTATGTTAAACCCTCCGATTCGATGACATGAAGTCGGTGTTTGAGGTTGTGATTCAGCCGGATTGGGAGTTTAGCTGAATTGTCAGCTTTTATGTCTCACGGGGCTTTGTGCCAATCTGATTGGGTATGGACGTGTACCAGGGTGCGCCAGTTGGAAGCCGTTTAAAGAGTGAGTTTGATGATGATTTAAGAGCGGCTGTGTTCAGGCGGGAGTGGAAAACCAGCTGTGAATCAGATGAAGAGCCGCTTTATTGTGAAAGCTGCCTAAGATTGGTGGAAAAATCCATTAGGCTCGTAAATGCTTTACCAATGGAATGCCTGGCGAGACTGTTCCAGTCCAGTGGACGTCATTACTGTTAAGTTACTGTGAAACCAAATTTCTCATTTTCTACTGACCTTTCCTGATACAACTGTAATGCATATTGTTAATAAAAATGTGAAGCTGCTGTTGATTTTTTTCATCTGCATGAAGTGCTTTTCTGTGTGCTGTCCACAAGGGGTCGCTAGAGGATAACTTAGAGGAAGGAGGGTGAGGTTGGTGTGCATGAAGTTACATTTCCGATTAAACCGTTCCTGTGAAGTGAGGGCATAGAAGTGGCCTTGCCATCCAGAAGGACCTCTGAAGGTTGGTGATCACTTCCCCTGGCTCCCTGGTAAAAATAGGCAACATCTGTTTTCCTGACCCGCATTATGGGAATTATACTAATGGCTAGTATATGAGTGTGTAGAAGTATTACTCGCACGGGTCATTTAGCGCTTCAGGAATTCCGTGTTCCGAGCCTGTGGTCCGAGCGAGACGTGAGAGGAGGGATTTGGACAATGTTTGTTGAGAGACTTGGGCATGTTGATTTCCTGCCACTAGTCAGATGGAAAAATACTTTTTAGACCACAGCACTCAGTACATTGCACCTACTGTATAGCTCCACAAAGGACTCTTAGGCCACTAGGTGATGTTTCTGTTACTGTTTTGGATCTGAGTTTGTTATACAGATGCCATCTCACTGATGCCCAGCATAAGCATTTGAAAGTGGTACAACAGCTTAGCTACCCCTTCGGTTCAGTTTCTGCCTCTGGTTGTATTCCTGTGCGAGTATAAAGATGGATGGCACGAAGGATTAGAAGTTAATTGAGCTGCTAAGATTTGTATTTTTGCGGGAATGTGAATCCTTACAGCAGGAATGCGTTGAACTGACTTTGGTTTAGTTGTCTGGTTGAACGGCAATGCATCCAGGCACGCTCCTCTGGTCCTGAACCAGAGCACCAGACCAGATGCGGTCTGTCGAGGGTGACCAGAGCTGACCTGTCAGGCAAAACAAGCTCTCTTGCTCGATTTTATGCATACAAGATAAATCACAAACAGACCCCAGAAAATCACTGGGGAAGGCGTCACTTCGCATCTGCGTGGCGCAAACATCAAGGATAGAGGCTGAAATTCCATTACGAGTCAATTTGTTTACCTAGGAATCACTTGATGAAATGAGCAGGGTGTTGGAATGGGTACCGAAGCCCGTGGGCTTCTGTGACTCCGGGTATTAAGTATCCGGGCAGCGTCCTTGGAACATGCAGCCCTTCGGACTAAACGGGTCCCCAGTGCGCAAGCGGTGATCCCTCTGTGGTTTTTGTCGACTTCATGGGGTTAGACGCCAGATATACCATTAGCCATGACTCACAGGAGTTTCAGGAGATACACCAGCTGGGATGTGGCATTTTTTATTTAGTGAGGCAGCAAGCTGCCCAGGGGTTTCCGCCTTACCCAGGGTATCCTGAATCTGAGGCCTTGCCTGTTTACCTTGGGCAGAGGATCCTTGGGTTACTCTGGAGTGTCCCATAGAGTGGCTTTCTCTTCCCACCCTTCCATCCCTTGTTCTTGTCTGATTTAGTGCTCGCCTGCTATTCCTCTCTCAGATCTGGAGACTTGATCCGAAGAGGTAATGGCCACGTTTCTTCTTGGTCCGCCTCTGTTTACACACTTGGGTCTTTGACAAACCGATTTCAGTTGGCAGTGGCGGCGACCTGTGAAATGCTCACTGACTCATTCAGACCAGTTTTCTCAAACTCTTCCCACCTCTGAACAACTGCAGGCTCTGGGCTCCTGGGTGTAGAAAGTGTCGCATAGGAATGACCAAAAGGCTCATCTGAGGTCGGAAAGCTGGACTTGTGGGTCTGTAATCCAGTACTTGCAAATTTGGGAGGAGTTAAGAATTCCAAGCAAAGGGTTTGTCTGAAGAAGCCATCGCCGTAGAAATTGCTATGGATGATTATTGTTGTCAGTTTTGGTTTGCAGCTATGGCTCTCGGGAAGCTACAGATTTGAAAAAAGATTTAAATTCCTTCAATAAACCAACTGGGAGCTGAGGCCAAACAGGAACCCACATGCTCTTTGGGTCAGTGGTGATCTATGGCCCATCTAACAGACCACAGAGGGTATCGCATTTTGAGGAGGGTGAAGCCAGCTCTGCTCGTTGAGTTCGAGCCCGACAGCAGGGGAAGGCAGAGTGAATGGAAAGCACAGACCCCCAACCTCTATTGACCACATTCATTTAGGTTTGGGTTGGCAAGTTCTTGCGTAGACCAGCCAGTCCTGGGATGCCTGCTGGTTGGCTCCAGCACTTGGGCTGTGGATGGGGGGGTTGGAGTCTCCCTGGGGTTGAGTTGTTTTGGGAAGGCTGGCAGGGAGCTGTGCTGGTGATTACTTGGACAGCTCAGTGTCCTGTGACGTGCTGTTGCTCCACAACATGTAGAGGTACACTGAATCACAATGAACGCAGTGTGGCCATGGGCAGCAGCTTCAGTGTGGCTCATCTTGCATTTAAACAAATATATTAAGAAGGTTTGTTAAAAAGAAACACTCCCCTGTGCCAGGGGTTTATCCGTCAGCCTCCTGTTATGGGCATTTCCTGGTTTCCTGGAAGCGTTCAGGTGGAATCCAAGGCCTCCGTGCCTTGTGCTGAAAATTACCGCATGGTGGGTGGGGTAGAGCTTGGATTGGTCACGCCATTCCTGTGTAATTGTGAAAAAACATCAGAATTAAGGAAAAACACGGATAAATAACTTGAGAACGAGCGGGGTGGAGGACTGGCTCATTCCAGGAGACCCAGCTCAGAGGGAAGGAATGGCCTAGTCTGTCGATCACACAGACTTACTGTCTTAAATGTCGCTGTGTTCAATTACACGATCATGTTGTTTTCAGAGGTTCCAACTCGCCTGCGTTAGCAAAAAAACTAGCAGACAGAGAGTCAAATTCCCAGAACGTCCTTTACGCCAGTTGCATAAACAAGTGCTGAGGAGTGACTCACTGGCGAGTGGCACAGCAGTGGCGAGGTCACCTTGGTCGCACCCCGGAATCACCAGGTCGGATCAGAGCTTCAAATCGAGGTGGTCGGCATTTAAGCTAGCATGTAGCGGAACACACACTCTACTCCCTGCTTTGTTTCCTGTTACCTAGTGAATGAGCCGGTAGCATGCTGCCTAATGACCCGAGTCCCGTTTCAGAAGTTTCCCATGCAGGGCTTAGCTGTCGTGCTTTTCTGTGAAGTACTTCAAAGTCCCTTCAGCAAAATATTCAGTGGTTAATAAAAACAAATCCTGGTTAAAAAAATTTGAGCAAAGCAACCAAAAAACATTCCAGGACAAGATTAGGAAAGAATGGCACAGTCTACATCAGGCCCAGTCTCATAGTGGAGAGTGTTTTTGAGTAAGGGGTTGACCTTAATATGGTTTTTGGTTCCCACACATCCTGTCAGGCTGTCCCACAAGCTACTCACCACCCCAACCCCCCCCCCCCACCCCAGCACATGTTTTTTTCTGCTTCCAACATCTGTGCAGTGAGCTACTACTTTTCACAACATCATGGAAAACACATGGCTTTCCCGAAGACTTGTTGGAAGCCTTTGGTCACGGAGAGGTCTGGGAACAACGGAGAGGTCTGGGAACAACATAGAGGTACAGCAAGAGTTAAAGTCGCTGTGATTTTGACGAGATACGGACTCGCTGCTCCTCTGTTTCGTCCTGAAGGAGCGCTGGCCGGGCCCTGGGTGGCACGGGGCGCCCCATGGCTGCGGGGCTGACAGACCGGCTTCGCTCCCTGTTAGGAGACGTTTCCCTTAAATAAACACCCCCACTTCACTTGTCTCTCCCTCTTGTGCACTTTCAATCCCTGTGACCTGTGGTTTTGTGTCTGTCAAGTTAACTATAGACCCCCCACCCCAGTGTCCACCTTATTCGCAGCTGAAATGACACGTTTCAGTGTGAGGTGATGACCGGCAGGATAATCCTAGCCCGCTGGTTTGGCCCAGGTGATTACTGTCCAGCCCAAACCTTAAAATGGCAATTATGCATATAAGAAACAGAGTGTCCTTTAGGGCAGAGTTTTATCTAAAGGGAAGCAGACCTCAGCAAAATGGCTGTTAGCGCTGCCTGCTCAGGATGAATGTGACGATTCTTCCAAAGAGGCAGAAATGGCTTTTTGTGGGGGTTTGAAGGGACTCCCCTGCCAGCCAGAGGGAGCGAGCGCCCGGCGGTGTAATCCGGCGTGGAGGCGTGCCTTTATTTATACCGCGGATCATTAGGGTGGCGTCATCGGAGCAGCACCGTCAGCTGTGTCCCATGTGCGTGGCTAGCCCCCCCTGCAGGTCCCTGGTGAGCCCCACACTGTTTACCTTCTAAATATGGAAAAGGCGGATGTGGGGGCGTGAGGCCCCATCTCAACGGGGCCTTTGTTCCTGCGGCGTTGGAGCCTCCGCCCTCATCCCAGAATTTTCCGTCACTTGCAGTGCTCTGTCACTCGTGGCGCTTCATCGCGCGTCTGAGGCGCACACACCGCATAGCGTGTCCCGGAACGCCTGATCGCTGCCATGCAGCCCATGTTTACTGCCTGAGCAGCAAGAGGCCCCTGCTGATCTCCTTGGTGGGGGGGCTGAGTTTTTTTTCCCACTCTTGTCTAAAGAAAACAGTGACCCACTCTCCTGCTCTTATGACACTCCTTTATAGCATTGTCTCCAAAAGTTTGTTTGCCCTTTTTGTTTGCTGATGACAGTTCTTCAGGGGGTAAGAGCAATCTAAGCCCGTGTAACATCTGGAGCTAGGGGTGTGATGGTGTTGTGGGGGTGGGGACGGGGGACGAAGGGCGGGGGAGGAGTTGGACACGTTTGAGGAGAGACGCTAATTACGGGGGGGGGGGGGGAACAAAAGTTCATGTATGTATGAAACCAACAGTGGATTCCTCTGGTTTTCAAAACCTTAGTTTCTCTTTCTCCTGTTTGGGGAGGGAAAAAACACACACACACACACAGAATGGACCCTGAGGTTTGCTGCGGTGTCGCCTTTCAGCAAGGGAGACGAGGAGGAGGCGGAGGAGGTGTGGGAGAGAAGGAGGCCCAGAGAGGGAGTGACGGGACCCGAAATGAGCAAGGGGTTTCGGGGGAGGCCCATAGAAGCCATGTGCTGGGGGGGTGTTTAATCCCCCGGTGCCTGTATTCCAAGGCCCAATTAGCTGGAGCGGGTTCGACAGGCGCAGGGGGTACAGCGACAACGGCGGGGCGGCCCTGTTCCTCGAATGTGTACCTCCATTACTACTACAATGGAGCATTATGACGCAGAGCAAACACACACCGCTGGAGAGGGACATGCTGACACACACGCTCACCGCATGAATAACGCAGGCATGCATGCGAAACAGGACACACAGAATACAGGCCCAGCACTGGCACACACATGCGGCAGCTAAACACGGTGCCCCCTGAACACCCTCAGGCAGGAGTCTCCAGTGGTCAGTTCCCCTCAGTAGGGGCATTTAACCAGTACAGGCTGGGGGGGGGGGGGGTTCATGCATAAGGAATGCATCAGGATTTTTTAATAGAGGAATTACAAACAGCAGGGATTTACATTTATGGCTGCATCTATGAGTCTTGCAGGTTAGCATTCAGTGGGAGCTTCTGGTGGGGGGGGCGTCTCTCAGCTGAGGATCCCTCTGCAGCCCCCTGTTAGGGATCAGGGCCCTGATCGCTCGCGTACGCGAAGGAATGGAAATCTGGGGATAATTTCAGGGGCCCCGAGTTAAAAACAGAGGCCGTGTTTGCGTTTCAATGGCGGCGGCGTCCCATTGGATGGAAACAGGAAGCCCCGCCCTCTGCCTGTGGAATGTGTTCTTTAACAGAAGGGGATGCAGTGAAAAGGATCACGCTCATTCCATGTACTGGAAACATGGAGTGATATTCACTTACAGTGAAGCATGCTTCTCTAGAATGACATACCCCATGGCTGGAGAGGAGAGGCCAAAATACATATAATAAATGAACAAGAACAGAAAATAGCAGCATGTTATTTCTCCAAAGTAATAGGTGTAAGGGATATGACAGTCGTTATGGTAATAAAAGACATATCTGGGGCGGGGATGGGTGTCCAAATTCAAGACAGCCAATCACGGCTGACCTCACCCGAGCAGCTCAGTGACCTTCATGTAGAAGGCGGCTTGGGGACCTGAAAAACCGGTACGTTCTGATTCTGAGGGAGATTCTGCCCCCAACCCCCAGGTCCTCTTTTGTTGTCTTCCCTCTTCCGCGGATTAACCCCCCCCCCCCCAGCATGCGCGCCCTCCCCGGGAATGACGGGCATCGATCAGCACGCACGCGCCTACGGTGTGGCACAGCCGCCGGCAGTGCTGGCAGTGCCCATGGGTGCGTGCCCCGTCCCGCCGCGTCCCCAGCCTGCCAGAAGGAGCCCCAGCCTCCACTAACCGAACCAAGCCCGGAAACGCCGGCCTACATAATGTTCAACAGTAAGTTATAAAAATCACCTTCCGGAAAGGGGTTACCTGGAAACCATCCTTCTGTTTTTTATTTTAATCTTATCCCCCAACTGCACCAGCCAGAGAGGACGGACTTCTCTGCCGACTGCTCCTTTACGCATGACTAGTACCTGGTTAAGGAACCCACACATACCCACACTAACCCATTTCCTCGGATCTCGTCTGTTTTATTTTCCTCCTTCCTGGGGCGGGGGGGGGGGGGGGCT
>JAODLC010000045.1:2480783-2492203 GCA_026781145.1 Hippopotamyrus pictus | reverse complement strand
GTCTGTGTGTGTGTGTGTGCGTGTGTCTGTGTGTGTGTGTGTGTCTGTGTGTCTGTGTGTCTGTGTGTGTGTGTGTCTGTGTCTGTGTCTGTGTCTGTGTGTGTCTGTGTCTGTGTGTGTGTGTGTGCGTGCGTGTCTGTGTGTAGGGTCGTATATACCCAATGCCCCCACAATGTGGTAAAAACTTTTACTCTTTAGTTTGTATGGACATTTTTAGGTCCCCAAAATATAAACGTCAGTTATATATCAATCTGTGACTGCAGTAAAAAACTATAATAGCCAGAAGTCCTGTATTTTGTTTGGTTTCTTTTGGTTAAGGTGAGGGCTGAGTAGGGTTAAGACTGGCATAGTCAGGATTAGGATTATGCCCAAAGAAAATAATCTAAGAAAATAATAAAGAATACCTAATCTGTGTTGTGTGCCATACAAGTGCTACCACGTGAACGTGCAGTTCCTGGTCACGCCCTCCCCCCTTTTCTCCATAGTTTGTCTGCACAGATCTGGCACACTTGACCCCCCACGTCTGTCGCAGACGCGTGCATCTCGCATCGCTTTCCACAGAAGCTTCCTGTCTTTCCACGTGACTGTGCATGTGTTTTTTTCTGTGCTAATCTGCACAGGATCGCCCGCCGTCACGTCTGCAGGGCTGTGCCGCTAATTATCTGTGTGTGGCTGTCCTCCTTGGGGACCCCGCTCCCCTTAGCCCCCACCCCTGGTGCGTGTCCATGCTTCCTGGGGTAAGTAAACCCTGCGTGGGGCACTCTGTAATGTCTCCCCGGAGTGACCCACCTGGGGCTGCAGTGTCAGCGGCGCCGCCTGGAGGCAGGGCGTATTGGTGCTGCGCCGAGGAGGTCTTTTTTTAACCTCGCCCCGGCCTGTCAGCGTGTGAGCCGCCAACCTCCCCCCCAAGGTGAATAAGAAGCGGGTTCCGCCCGTCTGATGCATCCAGAGGAGTAAACATCACACAAGGCGGCATCCTTGACATTCCCCAGGCTGATCCACGGTTCACGCGACGGAACGCCGCGGTGCACTTTGTTGCGTTCGTTGTCAGTGGCGGTTGAGCGTGGCGGCTGGGTCGCGGGGTTCTGCGTGCCTCATGGCTACACCCTTGGACCTCACCGTGTTTCGGGAGAGCGTCCTCCATATGTCGGTTCTCTTTGGTTTTTGAGAAGGGCACCCCCAGTGATGGGGGGCCAGTGATGGTCAAATCGCTGCGCTCCATCTGAGATCTGAAAGGGGCCTTTTAGACACCATTAATGCCACGTGGGGGCTGGGGGGCGTGTGGGGGCATTTGCCTGTCCCCATCCCCAAAATAAAAACTACGCAGGGCTGCTGTCTTGTCCTAAGATCCTGCCCCCCCTGGCTTCAGTCTCGACAGTTTGACAGGAAAGTTGCAAAAAGGTAAATGCCAGGCTAGCAGAGAGTACAGATGAGGGGGGGGGGGCACTTTGGTCCCACATGGGACTGTTTTCCACCGCACTCCCCCGAGGAAGAGAACAGAGCAAGGTTGCTGGAGCCGCAGTACCGCCCCTCCCCCACCCCACCCCACCCCCGCAGATCTGCTCTGCTCTACCAGCCAACACTGTCCCAATTCAGGTATATTCCACAGGATGGACAACATCACCATGGCAATAACAGCCTCCTTGGTCCGATTTCTCTCCCCAGCGTCGAGCTATGTCCGTCATTTGTCACCCCCCTATGTTCCTTTTACTGATGAATGTCATGCCTTTGAGCTTTAAACTAAACACATAATTTATTTAAGCTTCTATTTTTCTGCCTGAGTCTGAAGAATTGAAGGTATAGACTGGCCGATCCACCACCAGAGGGCGCCCCTCACATCAGCCCCTTTGCCCGCTGTTAGCAGGCATTGTCCCCAGTCATGTGGTTAGCAGGCAAGCAGAGCATTACCGAGGTTACCTCCTCCTGGCTCATGGATATTCATCTGAGATCCCCTGCAATGCAGGGCCTCGAACTGCCAACACAGCCGGCGTGTTGTGGGTTCTTAGGGCACTGACCCATCACTGTGACTTCCAGGGCAGACACAGAACGGGCAACTCTGAACCAGACTTGCGACCTTCCTTGTTTTATCAGATAATTAAGGTGTTGCCGATTGATAGCCACCCAGTGTTGTCTTTGTGGCATAACCACTTTTCAGAATAGCCCTGTTCATGCCCACTCAATTTAACGTGGCATAATGGTTCTAATTCAGTTCCTTAGCCACAGCGCCACCATCTGTCTGTGTGCGGGATTGTCCATTCACGTGCCACATGGCACATTTGTCTGTTTACTGAAGTGGCTGGCGAGGTGCCAGATGGAGGAGTGACTACACCGTGTGACAGCCTGAACACAAACAAGCAAATATAAACGTTAAACAGGGTGTCACACGGTGATGGCTGCCATCTCGATGGCAGTAATTAGTGGCTGCGTGAGTTCTGTGGTTTCAGAGGGTCCAGAAGCTCATCTGTACCCTTGCAGCCAGAGGTAGAGCCTGAAAATTGCCCCCCCCTTTCCAGTTCACTGATGTCACTGGGCCTGGGCAGCTGGGAGGCAGGAGCCTGGCGTTGTCGTTTTCAGCTTTGTTCTGCCTCACACGTGAGGGCCTCGTGAGCTCGCAGCTTTTTTTAACACTGTCTCCGGCGTCTTCTTTCACGTCCTCCGCCCTCCCAGGCGGCACGCCCACCCCCCCTGGCATCGTGCACAAAGCAGCAGCAGCAGAGTCAGCAACCCACATGCTCCCGGGATGCCGGGCAGCTCCAGAAATTGATCGTGAAGTAGAGTCGCTCCGGTTGTAATTGACGTTGTCCTGCGAGCGCAATAAGATGATCTTGGTGCTGTTTGTAAATGGGCTAAGCTTTCAGCTGTCGGGCGTCTTACGTGGGGATTGGCTGCGAGGGAGTGGGAACACGGGTAGTGCCACCTGACCTCTGACCTTCTGGTGACATATGGTGGTACCAGAGATGGGGGTACAGATTGAGGGGCTCTATGCTGTTTGTGGCGTGTCTGTGTGTGTGTGTGTTTGTGCCACACGTCTTATCCTGCTTTGGGAAGCTGAACAAATGGCCCAGTGGGGGAGGGGGGCACCCAACCGGTCTGGAGCCTTGGAAGTTCCAGGGAATTCTCTGTTATCCAGAAGGTAAGCACATGCTTAGGGTCAGAAAAATAGTGAGTGATTAAAATGTTGAGCGTGAGCTTTATGAGGGTCAGGGATCTGAGCTTTGGTCAGTTATTAAGGTTTCTTGACAGCCTCACGCTTCACGCCCTGTCAGATGGCTGATCCTCTCAGCCTGAGCATGGCGACAAGGACGTGTTCGCCACCCCCCTCATCTCAACCTGGTAAGCTGTGGAGAAGCCGGAGTCAAAGGACCCGCCCCCAAACGCCCCCCTACTCTCTGACATGTGGGCTTTGACCCACAAACCAGAGCTACCTTGCTGAACTGACTGTTGAAGTTGGACCCACCCCAGAGAAAACTTTTGGTTGGCTGTGTTACATTGTTCACCCAATGGGGACCCAGTGCTTGCACCGTGATCTGTGTTTCCCAACCAAACATATTTCCTGAGTTTGGCTCTCAGACAAACTGATGCTTTCTTCTCCACGAGGCTCTTCAGGCGGGCGGCTGCTGCTTGGCGCGTGTCTCCCCATGTTCCTGAGACACAGCGGTCCCTGCCAGATGGGGGTGGGAGGCAGCCTCTCTCCCACACTACTGCTCTCTTTCACTGATCACCGTTTATGGCCTAATTGCGTGCAGATGTTCCTGCTATCCCCGGCGCCGTGTCAGAGTTTTGCCCCCCCTCCCCCCCTCCATGGGAGTGTGATTACCTCACGCCAAAGCCCAGACTGTAACCCCTGCCCCCTTCAGCCTGTTGGTCTAGTGGCCCCTAGAACAGATGACACGTCATGGAATGCTGTGGATGTCGCCATATCTATGGGTTCCTCGGGTTCCGCAGTCCTTTAGCGCTTTTCCACTGGCATACAGGAATCGAGCCGCACTGAAGAGACACTAGTTAACACCGTGCATTTTGACCAGTCAGAGGGTGGTGACACAACCAGCTCGGTATGGTCACAGCTTTGGTCCTGCTGGTAAGCTGGGCCATGTCGGCGCGGATACGGTTCACATGCTTTACAGGGGGAAGCTGCCTCTTTGTGGTTTGGCTTGGGATGGCTCGGTTCTTTAGTGGAAAAGCACCATATGATTGGCTGTGGGATTAGGGTCACCAGGACATTAAGGCAGGGCGACGGTAAGCCCCCAGCACCTGGGAAGAGCTGCTTTGCATGTGCCTTGCTGCTTGTGGATAGGGGCTCTGAGGGAGGGGTGTGCGTGTCTGAGTGTGCATGTGTGTATTGCACCAGCAGGGGCCGCTGTAATCGAATATGCAGAGCTGAAATGGTCCTTTTTGTCTGATCAGCAGAAGAAATCTGAAATCACTGGTGGACAGGAATAGTAGTGCAGCACCCTGATTAAGTACACTGCATTCACTACAGTCAATGACCAGCCCTCTGGTCAAGTACACTTTAATCGCTGCAGACTGTGACCAGCACTCTGATTAAGTATACTGCATTAATTGCAGTCAATGGCCAGCACACTGGGTAAATATATGGCATTCACTGCAGCCAGTGAACAGCACACTGGGAAAGTATACTGCATTCACTGCAATCGGTGAACTGTACACTAGGTAAGTACACTGCATTCACTGCAGGTAGAACAGCATGGTGTTTGTATTCAGTCAGCAGTAAATCTCCGCATTTGCAGTCCGTGGTGTCATGTTTCTCCGCACCCTGCATACCCGTCTGTACCCACACAGAGCCTTTATTCTGCAGATAACCCCACTTTAATATCTCTGCCAACCGCAGCAGGGCAGCCTGGAGACACCCCCTCGCCCCCCTGCTTATTCCCTGCCCTGAGGCGGAGGGATTAGCCCTGGTTATGTAACCTGCACAACTGCCCCCCTCCACACGCACAGACGCAAATGCCCTCAGCGACGATGACTTTGCTGAGTGATCTGTTCACCTGTCCTGTGACCGGCCACCTGCTTTCTGTGCAGTTTAAAGGGACAGAGTGAGAGAGTGGTGGGGGGGGGGAGAGACTCTGAAAGCAGGGATGAGATATTTATAGAGATATTTATACCGTGAGGCTGAATAAGCAGGTCTGGCCGTATCACGGTCTCTCCTGCACACACAGAGACCTACCCCCATTGGACACACTCCAGTTTCTGTCTTCTGAGTCATGCACAGTTGGGGAGGGGATACTTATTGAGGCCTAGGAGAGGGTCTGCCCAGCTTACCTCCTCTGTGGACTGGTGCACCACAGTGACAGTGAGAACATCCCGGATGCTGCTCCATGCATTCCCTCAGTGTTACCAGAAGGTAGTTTATATGAGGCCTCCTGTCACTTGAAAGTTCCCAGAGCAGGGCCCCCCGCAAACCCCCTCCCAGAGCCTAGGTACCCCCAGCAGTTGGGACCCATCTGCACAGGTCTATGAAGCAGCTTGCAGTATTAAATAGCGTGAGCTGTAAAGACCCTCTGAGCTCTCCCTGGGCCAGGGGGCTGAGGTAGCCCCCCACCGTGTCCTCTGTGATCTCTGGCCACCCTCTGCCCCCTCACCTCCAGATGATCCTTCCAAAGCAGCACAGTCAGTGTTTATAGTTTCTAAAGCAACAGTCAGGTCTATTGACAGTCACAGAACACCGGGGGTGGGGGGGGGGATTGCCTTTGACCTAATTTGGCATACACCTATTGACTCATGAGGAAGTTCCATTCCCCGAAACAGGCCGTCCAGGTCTGGTGAGGTCACTCTGGCTGCCTGGTGACGCCTCCTTCCTGTCACATGACTCGTGGAGTCAGTCCTATTGGCCAGTGTGATCCAGAGGTGTGTCAGAGTGGGGGGGGGAAGACATTTTTAGTATCAGCATGGGGTTGAGGGATTTGGGGTGGACATGTGGACTCTTGTGAAACGTTGCTGATGTCCCCTTCTGTGGAGGTGCCCAGCTGTGTCCATGAACATTCTGTAAACACCAGAGCCTGACTGAAATTAACATTGACATAAAATCCATGCAGATTTCAAATACCTAAAACTTCCAATAACCGAAAATATTTTTATACGGTCAATTAAATAGACCCCTATAGATTAAGATAAGCAGTTCCGGTCTTACCTTTCATTTCGGTTTAGGAAATGTTGAGGGTTTGTACGTTAAGGGTTTTTGTTTGTTGTTTTGATGAAATCCTGGTCGTCCTTAATCTCTGTAAATGAAGGTTGAGGCAGTAAGGATCTTCGCATTACGTAACTGCACACATGTGCAGTCATGGCTCAGAACTAAAGGCTGACGCACTAATAACTGCAGGCTGACGGACGATGCACCGGGCCCAGCTACTCCTCTCACTTTCCCCCATGAGAACCGGCCCGTTGTCAGTGGCCCCCCCAGCCACCTGTCGCACCCCCACCACTGGCCGGATGCAGTACGGTCACGCTGGCGGCCCGTTTATGTCCGGCTGGCTTCGCGGCTTCGACAACTGTGGACGTGCCGACCGCTTTATTCGCTAAGCAGACATTTTTACCCATAAATCACTTTGCAGGCCCTCTGCCTTAATCCTGTTCGGTTCGGTATTTACACTTACAGCACAGGGCCACCTTTGTGGCTCCGGCGCAGTAGCCGTCCAGTTCCATCCAAATCCCCCCGGACCGGCTGACGTGCGGGTTCTGAGGTGGAGCACCGCCCTGTAGTGGGCCTCCCATCCACACTGGGAGCTCACACAGGCCTACGTTTATAGCTCTGCAGCCCCTGGGTCAGCACCGTCTGGTAACCACCCAGATTCTGGGTCCTACAGTGGCTCTTTCTGCTTTTTTTTGTCCCTGGAGATAAGCATGTCTCAGCTGGCCGGGCCGCAGTCGATTTGAGGCCCACATTAGCTGAGGCCCCCCCCCAGCGATTGCCCGGTCTGCTGACGCACATCACCGCACTTTATCTGCTTTGAGCTCATTGCTTTTTTTTCCCACACTGTCAGTGGACTGTGCTGCCTTTAGGGCGAATGGGGGCTCCGCTCTGTGTGTCAGAGCCGTGACCTGCCCCTCCGATTCAGACCATGAGTTTTGTGGCCCCTTAGAATATGCACATATGCTCACACACACACAGGGCCCATCAGAGAGCGGGGGGCCCCTAGACACTCCCGGGGATGGGTCCAAAACGTGCCGTGCGGCTGCTGTGTGCCTGCACTGCGTCCGAAAACCGTCCATGTAGAAAAGACAGGAACATTTAACAGAGAGTGTGTGATCCAAAGTTACCAAGAAGCCCCCAGCAATAAAAACGTTCCTTCAGGGACTCAGAAAAACAAGGACTTTCATTTCAGGATGCGGTGATTTAACACTCCAGCTGGCCGGCTGTGCAGAATGTTCCGGATGAGCTTATGTCAGCCCGTTAGACAAAATCTGTATTACAGGCTAAAAACTACATTGTTATTGCTAGTGTATTTCTTATGGAATTCTGACTTTACTTCACTTTTAAAATCCTGGATTATATACTAGTTTAGTGCAGCAAAGTGGTTCAATGATAGTAAAACCAGGTATATTTCTGTTATAGTGAAGATTTTCAAAAAGCAAATGTGGAATGAAGAACACAGCTGAGTAGTATGCTGGCTCTATATGGTGGTTCTTTATGCTGGTTCTGTATGGTGGTTCTTTATAATAGTTCTGTATGCTGGTACTTTATGCTGGCTCTCTATGGTGGTTCTTTATGCTGGCTCTGTATGGTGGTTTCTTATGGTGGTTCTTTATGCTGGCTCTGTATGGTCGTTCTTTATGCTGATTCCATATGGTGGTACTTTTTGCTGGCTCTATATGATGGTTCTTTATGCTGGCTCTGTATGGTGGTTCTTTATGCTGGCTCTGTATGGTGGTTCTTTATTCTGGCTCTGTATGATGGTTCTTTATGATGGTTTTGTATGGTGGTTCTTTATGCTGGCTCTGTATGGTGTTTCTTTATGGTGGTTCTTTATGCTGACTCTATAGGCTGGTTCTTTATGCTGGCGCTTTATGGAGATTCCTAATGATGATTCTTCAGGAGCAGTGGATTTTGGTCCTGTTCCATTGTGGTATCTGTGAACAGTCCTACAGTCCTACAGTGGTTACACAGATACACACACACACCTTGTCACACCCTGGCTAGGAGCTACTCACTGTCTTTACTTTTCATACACATTCCTATTGCAGCCCGTCACACTGTACAGACTGAGTCAAAGACACTGAGTACAAATGCATACTTGTAATTGTCAAACATGCAGTAATGCTCTCACACACACCCTCAGAGACTCAGTCAGCAGACAGAGGGCGGAAAGAGAAACATTTGATGACACACAGGATGATGGGACAGTTCATGGCCTGGAGCTGCTGTTGGTGAATCTCAGTGCCAGCAATGCCTGCCCTCTAGTGTGGAAGGAGGGAAATTGCAGACTCAGCAGTCACTTCGGTTCTTTGCAGGTACTGTAGGGCTGGTTGAAAAATTACGTCATTTACAAGATGTTTGTGCCACAGATACTTAGCATAATGTGAGCTTTCCTCAGGTTTCCACAGTGTCTTTCTGCAGATGTCCTGTGTTCTAGGTACATCAGTGGTAATCTAAACTCAGTGTCCACCCAACTTTATACCCAAGCACCATAGTTTTTAAGCACCACCATGTCCAGCTTCAGATTCCTGCTGCTGCTAAGGGTCGGTTCTTGCAGTGAGACCCCGCCGACCCCCCCCCGCCCATTTTATCCGCAGCTCTAAAGTTCTTTTACTGCAAGCACAAAAAAAATCCTCTTTGCATGAAAGTCAGAAACTGAAGGAGCAGATCATGTTTTATTCATGTGTACTTGTACAACAAAAGCTCAGGGGGGTGGGGGTGGAGAGGGGGTGAAACTGGGACAAACATCCCAAGCATCGGAATTCTGAAAATAAAGCCGTCTGTAATCTTGAGGACGAAGAAGGAGGGTGATTTCTGTCTGAGGGTACCTACTGTCCGTGTGCCCGGGCCTGTCCCGAGGTGGGGTGCCCATTCTGCCTGCTGTCTGTGTGCCCGGGCCTGCCCCGAGGTGGGGTGCCCACTCTGCCTGCTGTCTGTGCGCCCGGGCCTGCACCGAGGTGGGGTGCCCGTTCTGCCTGCCCCGAGGTGGGGTGCCCGTTCTGCCTGCTGTCTGTGTGCCCGGGCCTGCCCTGAGGTGGGGTGCCCGTTCTGCCTGCTGTCTGTGTGCCCGGGCCTGCACCGAGGTGGGGTGCCCGTTGTGCCTGCTGTCTGTGTGCCCGGGCCTGCTCCGAGGTGGGGTGCCCGTTCTGCTCGTCATCCATGTACCCAAGGTTGCCCCAAGGTGGCGTGCCCTGACTTTCCTCTGTCTATGTGCCCAGGCCTGCCCCGAGGCGGGGTTCCCGCTCTGTTTGCTGTCTGTGTGCTCAGACCTGCCATAATGTCTTTCCGATTTCAGCACGGTGCGCGGACCTTCCCACTGGCCAGAATTTCACCTCGAGCAGACCAGGCTCGGGACGGGGGCTCCAATAATTCAGAATGTTTAATTCCAGGAGCAGGACCTTCTGTTGTACCTTATAAGCAGAGGATAATTGCCTTAGTGAATGTCCAGGAAAACACTATAAATGGCTGCCCGTATTAATCACCATGGTGATGCGTATCTTATAGGTTAAATTAACAGACCACGAGGAGTGATTATCCAGCCACCACCTGTGGCTGTTGGAGCTGACCGCCAGTAATCGGGCTTTCCACATGATGCTAATCCTCCTCAGTCAGGGGGTGTGATAGGGATACATTGACCACAGGGGAGAATAGGCACAGGAAAGAGGAGGTCTCCTCAGGTCAGCCCCGAGCCTCAGGGGTCAGCAAAGACCGCAGTGTAATGAGCGCCGCCCTGGTGGCCGTCTTCAGCCGCACAGCAGCGGCAAGTCTGACTGATCAGCGCTATTGCTCTCATTTTTGTTAATCAGATGGTCCACAGCCTGTGAAACTTGGGGGGTGGGAAAGGTGCAGAGCCATGTGGCCCCCTGGCCCAGCTGCCATGGTCATGCGAGTGTGTGGATCCTCACCAAGTTCTGATCTGGGCTCTGGTTTCAGCTCCGGGGAGGGGGGGGGGGTCGCCCTTGAAGTGCTTTGCTCTCCCAGAGAGTGCTTGGCCTCTCGGGCTCACAAGCCTCATGCAGTCCATGCCAGTTGGAGACTAGGGGTGTCCCCCCCGCCGTCCCGCCCCATGATGTACGCACAGGGACCCCCTTCAAACTCCTCTCCACACCAACATAACCTTTTTTTCTGCTGTAGTTTCAGTTATGTAATGCTCCCTCTATCCACCAGGGGGCAAAGCGTGCCACTCTCTCTATAACAACATTCCTCTGACTGGAATGTTCCGCCACAATTAAGAATACCTGATTCAATGAAAGCCACGGCAACCATGTACATAAGCGCTTCTTTTCATAAATCTCTATTCAATTTCATTAATTAAGGAGCTCTGAGGCAGAATGACCCCCTAGGAGTGATTAGGTAGAGGGACAGAGCCTGGGACAGCTCAGCATCACTCACTGCTGTCTATGCATCAGCTGTGCATGGCTCTGTCCATTAGTGAATTGTCCAGTGAGGGACGGCCATTTGGTTATAGCGCCCCCTGTGCATGGTACTTGATATAGAGCCCTTTTGTGTGCCGTGCGTGCGGGAGATGGGACTGCTGTTCTAGGGACTCGGGGCTGACTCTCAGCTCGCTTCTTTTCCAGAGGCAGGAAGCAGGCCCTGTGACCCTCACGGACCAATCGCCTCCACAGCCAGACCAGGAGGAGCGTGAGTCCCGCCCACCTGCCCACGGTGAGCCATCCCTGGCATGAGAGGCCAGCCCACCTCCCCTGCATCCCCGGGGCCTCCAGCAGGTGAAGACAGGGTGCCAGAGAGAGGTGAGCTGGACACACACACACATATAAACATGCATGCTTCCATACACACACACACACAAGCACGTTTGTATTCATTTGTTTGTGGGGACTCACCATTCATTTCTATGGGAAAAACCTTATTCCCATCAATGACGACCTTAACCCCTACCTAGCCCTAACCTTAACCATAAGTAACCAAACTAAATATGAGACTTTCGGCATTTTTAGTTTTTTTGATTGCAGTCACACATTTTTATAATGGATCGAATCCTAAAAAGTTCGAGTTCTGATCGAATTTTTCCCATAAGAAATAATGGAAAACCAAATAATTGGTTCCCGCCCCCCAAAAATTACACCTAAATAAAACAAGAACATTTTTTTCTTAATGGCTTTCAAAACGATGAAGATCTTATCCCAACATTACCCCTGTCCTGCCCCGATCGTCTGCTCCTTCTGTGCGCCACGCCCCCTCGTTAACCTCGTGTGGGATCCCCATGTGATCAGCTGTTTCTGGTTGTTGTCATTAGTCCTCTCTA